>BMAW01070857.1:886101-912449 GCA_019974015.1 Nephila pilipes | reverse complement strand
ATATATATATATATATATATATATATATATATATATATATATATAGTTTTTAAAAGATAACATTGCAAAACAAAAAGTTATTACATGTTATTATTCAATACATTAATCATTATTTATTCAGCTTCCTAGCAACTTAAAAGTTTAAATCCCATCTACTTATCCTTCTTTCCCTTAGTATTAGGAAAAGAAGAATCTAATTTACTAGCATATATTTATTCATCAAAAAAAATGTATTTAGAGAGAGTAAAATCCCAGAAACATACCCATAATAAAAGTTATTTTCAATTTGAATTTCCTTTTCACTTTTAAAATATAAATTTCTTACCGTGTATTTATTTATGTTTGTTGTATACGTATCCAATTTTTCATCACTTTTTGTCATATTAGTCAAATTCTTATACTATTATGAAATATTTTTTTCCTCTAAATCATAACAGTTACCATTAGTAAGTTTCTTCTTTTATAATCGCCCTCTTATGTAACAAAATTTGAGCTTTCCAACGTGATATTTAAGTCTTCCCTCAAATTTATATATTTATTACTGCATCAAGCATGAGCGGCGAGCCGACGGTAGAAAGTACGCTTATCTTGCGATTTTTAAATATGCATACGAATATTGAATTATTTTAGAAAAATATATAAAAAGATTAACTTAGGAAGAACTGACATTATAGATACTATAAAACATTTACATGTAAGTAATTTATGTGGCAATAATCAAGAAATTTTGTCTCCGCACTTTCCAGATAATTTTGAGAGAAGAAATTACAAAATAACTTATGAATTAGCGACTCAAATTCATTGTATCTCTGTGAAATACTGCTTGTGAAATTAATAAAATTTCAATTTCGTAATTAATTGTTATAAAGTAAAATTTGTATGACGTATCAGTGAAGACCTAAAGTCAGAATAATTGTGAATATCCTTTAAGTTTTATAAATAACAGAGCATTATTATTCACAAAATCACATAATGATTCTTTTTAAAACTGGAACTTATAATAAAATGACGAAACGAAAAGTTTATTTACTCATTTATTCAACTTATAGAGAATTCTGAGGAAAAGAATAAATCACAAAGAATTCCCATAATTGTATCCAAAATATGATAACTAATGCTAATTTTTATTGTCATATTGTATGTCTTCATTTATGGCTAATTAATATTAATATTCTTAGATATGTTTGTAAAATAAAATGAGGAAGAATTTTTAAAATCATCCTTTCTTAGCATATTTATTTAAAAAAAAAAACATTCATTAGTAATTGCAATTTCTTCGTATTAAAATACCAGAAGGAAAAAAAGAATGTTTTATTTTTGTCAAGAATTTTCATAAAAAAAAAAGTATTGTAAAGCTAGGAAGATGTCAAATTTTTTTTAAACTTTTGCACAAGACCATAACGGCACAGTTAAAAAAAAAAAAAAAAATAGAATGAGATTCGACGTAATAGTGCGTTTTGTAAAAAAAAATCCGTTAAAATAGAATACTTATTTAAAAGAATCTACACAATTAAACCCCTACTGACTAACCTCTTTCCTCCCCAGAAAAAAAAAAGGATTATTGTAATCAATGATCAATAAACTTCAATGGATATGTAGCTAATTAAATTAAACTATCTTTTTTCGAAAGGGAAAAAAAAAAACCCAGAAAGTACGAGAAAAAAACAATTCAAAAATAGATTTTTCAATTCAGTCAATCATGCAATACAGAAAATTCAATCATATATCAATGTATTCCAGCGAATGCGTAGATATTTTAATATGTGGTCTAAACAGACAGCCAACTATGATTTAGTAAGCAAACCAGAGTGATTCACATGCGATATCTCAAAGGGAAAATAGGTAGTATATCATAAAGATTTTGATGAAAGGAAAGATTACGTATTATTCTCAATAATTCGTCATGAAAGAGATACGAGTGATGAAAAGTGATTAATGTCTGGATAAAATATTAAGCAAAAAATACTCTGAAGTGGGGAGCATTTTTTTTGGGGAGAAATGAAATCTATAGATATATTCCAAAATGTGTTTATGTAATTAAAAAAATTAACCAATATGGTCCGTTTTCGAAAAGTGATCCCCCCCCCTTATTCGATTTCGTCCTTCTCTTCGACAATTAACGCCTGGAGGGAAGTAAGAATCAAGCAGAATAAAAATTTAAAATAAGCTGAAGTATATATCCAAGGTCACGGGACAGCAATATGCAAATATCCAGAAAGGAATAGCATCACATGAGGCATGTTATAAATGGGCAATGCATTATCAAGGCTCTCATTCATACTTAAGTTAATCGAGTAAAAAGTTTTCTCAATGAATAACGGCCGCCCGACGAAAATTTACAGACTTTGAAAAAGGGGATTGATAGTCATAACATAGGGCATTCCATTTCGGAAATTATTAAGGAAATCAACATTCCTTGATTTAGTGTCTAGAGTGTGCCGAGAATATATAATTTCAGGCATACTTCTCACCATGGACAACACACTGGCCGTTTGCTATATGACCGTGATGTCTGCGTTGGTTGGTCAGTGTTACCAGATAAGCAACAGAGCATCAAAAAAATAACAACCACCATTGTTTTCTCATTTGAACATTCAGCTTTGGGATGTACGACAGGCGCGTCAGTGAAGACACTGCAGCAAAATTGGATGTCTAAGTGAGCAGAAGACCGAGTGCCTTTTTACTGAACAACACGCCATCGGGTGTATTTGCTGGACTCGAGAATACTGGACTCTCTAGATAACTGGAAAACCTTTGCTTGATTATATATATGAGTCACGAATCTAGTTAGTAAGATGATGATGTTTGGCGCAGACCAGGCCATGTACTTAAGTTGTAAACAAGCCACAAGCTGATAGAGGCTCAAAAATGCTGTGGGCTGTTTTTATATGATATGGACCTCTAGTAAAACTGAACCAATCATTGATTGAAAATAGTTATGTTTAGTTACTTGGAGACAATTAATGGACCATTAATTTACAGTCATAAATAGACTTCATGTACCAAACAACAATGGAATTTTCCAGGATGGCAATATGCCATATCACAAAAGCAAAATCATCCGTGATTGGCTTCAGGAACATTCTGGACAGTTCTAGAGAATGACTTGGCCAGCTAGATTCCTAATCGAACATATATAGAACGTGATCCGAATCTAATGAATCTAATTCAACATATATGAGACGTGATTGAAAGGTGCGCGTTCTCAAAATCCTGCACCAGCAAGACTTTCGCAATTATGGACTATACCTGCAGCATAGCAGAAAATTTCTTCAGAGGAGCTTCTGATGACTTGTTGAACTAAGTTAATGACACATCAAATAGCTGCACTTCGCCAAACAAAGGCAATCCCACACGATATTAAGAGGTATCCCATATTTGGCACTTCAGTGAATGCACCCCGTCACCATGACTTTTCCCACCGATGAAACCGTTTTCGTCTTCTATGAAACAGATTCATCGGACGATGATACTATATGAGGCAGCAATCAAAATTCGATTTGGGAGAAAATAACTTTCAAATCAAAACTTTCTAATGATTCAGTGTCAGATTTGTTTTGGTGCCGTGTAACAGATGGCAGCTCACAATGATAATTGAAATTTGCTTTAGCAAGCCCATCATTCTTCAAAAACAGGTACTTTTTTAAACTACCCAAGCATGTGTCACAGCTAATATGTAATGGTAAGAAAGAAACATTTTAACAACAATTTCGACAGCTTAATTTTAATAACTTTCCGTTACATGTAATTTTTAAAAACAAATCAGAAAATATTCGTTCATTGAGCAATTGTTGTAATGGGTCTAGTCATTAGTTTGATTATCAACATCACACTTTTTTATGTTGTTCTTCAAAAAAGAAAAGTATCTTTATTTTAAAAAAAAAAACTATCTTTGGGTTTATGTACACTTAAACTCTAACTGATTTGACCTGTATTAGTCTCTCATTCAGCTTCAATATCATATCAAAACAAAATCTCCTCAAATAATAGGAATCGAAATTGATTTTTTAATACAAGGATATTAATTGTTTTTATAAGTTTATTTTAATATTAAAGTGAAACCACAAAAATCGAACCAAAATATATGTTAATAAATACTGCGCTTATTAAAATTTAAATTTATTTCGAAGGCAGAAGTTAAAAGTCAAAACAATAGTTAATTTCCAACTCTTACTCAAAAGTCAATGAAAAAGGGTTGTAAAATAATTACTCAATTTGAAAATCGCTGCGCCCCGTCCCTTTTCATATGGATAATATTATTCTTGCTTTTATTTATTAAAGTGATAATGAATTAGTATGTAATTGAGGATTTGTTCTCTCTCTCTCTCTCTCTCTCTCTCTCTCTCTCTCTATATATATATATATATATATATATATATATATATATACTGAAAATTTATGAAAGAAAAATTTAAAATATTTAAAAAGACGAAAATCCAGAAAGAAATGTAAAAATGAAAGAAAAAATAAATGAAAATATGGAACCCAGCAAGTCAAAAAGCAATTTCGGGCTGAGGACCGAATAAGCGGGGTTAAACTAGTTTAATGGTACCAACCTTCTCCCTTTGCGACTTGGTAGGCTGAATTGGGAAACCAAATTGCAAAAGAGTTCAATGATTAATAATTCGAATTAAAAACCAACGTTTTTAAAAACAACGTTTTTATATGGCGGCAAAGTTTATTAAAAAAATTATTGAAATATTAGTTAAAACTGGATGCAAATATCTAAATATTGCATTGTTAGGCAAGTAAGAACAGTTCCCAAAATTTCAGAGCTCTAGTTTGCTGGGAAGTTGGTTAAATTAACGATAGAAAACTTGATGACACAGTGATACACACACAGACAGATACACACCAAGTGAAATACATAAAAACGTTAAAACTAACTAAAATTAATTAATTCATCCGGTAAATTAAATGAATGGAATGCATTTTTACCCAACCACCCTTGGCGACAAGAATTACTTAGCGATATTTTGCTAAATGTGGCTACCCTGTTCCGTTTTACGGACTTGAGTTAAACAAAAAATAAAATAATAATAATAATAAATAAAAACCAGCCAAGTTTGGAGCAAATTTTTGAAATCGCGCCAAGTGATTGGGCTAAACTGCATTATTAAAGAAAATATTAATTAAAACTTATCGCAAACGTCTAAATATTGCATTGTTAGGCGAGTACGAACGATTCCCAAAATTTCAAAGCTCTAGCTTGATGGGAAGTTGGTTAAATTAACGATCGAAAATTTGATGACACACACACACACACACACACCAAGTGAAATTCAGAAAAACGTTGTAAAAAATGCAAAAAAGTTCAGCGATAAAATCTACAAAAATATATATGACTCCTTCTCAAGTGCTTCACTACCAGTTGTACAATATTATGTCCCTCTTCCTCTTTTTTCAATACTAAAATCGCACTTATTATTAAACATAGAATGAGTACTGTATACAAAATATGATTCAAATCTTCCAAATTGATATTTGAGTCTACAGTAGCCTATAATCTAGTAAACAAGGTAGCAAGATTCATAGCTAGGAAGGTCGTAGGTTGAGATTTCCATTTCACTTTAAAATCGCCTTCACTTCATATTTGAAAAGAATCTGTATAACAATACTTCTTCAAATAAGATATAACACCTTATACAAGGCTGAAAGTTCTACTTATTGAACTCTCTGAAAAACTCTTAATTCCACAATAATAGGTTTTTAAAAAATCTTAAGAAGCGAAAAAAAAAAATCAGTAAATTATTATAGTAATAATTTAAGATACTCAAAAATTAAAATTCGAATTACGTTTTGAAATTTTTAAATTACATTATTAAAACTCAGAACAATTTACAGCTCATAAAAAAAGCAATTTACAACTCAGAATGAGTCTTGGAAAACAATTTTAAAACAAATAAAAATCACTGCTCGATGACTATAGCTATTTCTTTAATAATTTCCTACCACTGGATTTCCTTATTTTAAATAACGACTAAGCCAATTCTAATTATAAATTACTTTGTTATTTAATTCAGAATACAATGAAAAAGAAAAGCTTTTGTCATTTTCTATGCTTTACCCTACAGTTACAAGAGATACACGTGCCTACGTAAAATATCAATGCGTTATTCTCCCGTCAGTACGCGAGACTTAATCTTATTAAAAAAAAGGGGGGGGGAAACCACAAGGTTTTTCTCTTCGGTAATCCGACCTTCATAAGCGCTTTATGTTGGAGCGCAATTAAGAAAAGGAAGCAAAAAAACACCTGCTGTCCAGCTGCATTTGAATAGAACCCATGTACTTCGTGTGGTTACATTAGCCATAATCCCAACATAAACATACCGCTACTAGAAGTAAAAAGGGGTTTTAATAAAACTAAATAATGAACACTTGATACATTGTATATTTTTGTAAAGAGTTTGCCTTTATTAAAATTTCTACTTACATGTTCAATTAATTTTACTTGTTCAATTAATTAAGAAGAATTATTTTACAAAACTTAGCTTTGCAAGGAAATATAAGTTTTTTTTTTTTTCTTTTTGGGAAAGCTTAATCTCTTCCTAGTTTGTTCGTGGAAAAATTTCCTTAGGCTAATATTCCGCATCTGCTTAAAAGTCAATTGATGGAGGCACAATATTAAGAAGCCATCGTGTTGCTTCTAGAGTATGATTTTAATTTCACACAAAACCGAAAAACCGTCTCTTCTTTAATAAATGCATCATTTATATGTGAACAAAAATATTAATATTTTGAGGGCTTCCAATTGAATTTTAAGATACATTATTTATTAAAAAAGTCAATTTTTAAATTTAAATAGATAAATTTTTATTTTTAAAAGGCTTTCGTTTAATAACATCGATTTTTTTAAAAAAAAATATAAATTGCTGCAAAATTCAAAGGAGTTCTTCATACATAGTCCACACACCTTGAAATTGTGTATCACAATCTGATAAAAAAAAAAAAAGTTAAGCAATTGCATCCAAAGTTCTACAACAATTCAACAACAAAAAAATGTCATTTTTTACATTTTTTGGTGCGGCCGGTTTCTCAGTTTTGAAAAGACGAAGAAAATTCTCAAAGTTTTCAAACTCCCTCTAATAAAGGGAAATATCAAAATTATTTGAGAAGGAATGAATTTAAATCAGGCTATGCATTCTTATATATACTTAAATGTTAGGGATAAGAAAGAAAAGTAGCTTGTAAAATTCATAATCATTTTCATTTCCTTTGGCATGTTTGATTTCTTTCTTGTTTTAATTTATTTTTTAGAAAATAATTAGATTTAGAATGGTCCTACATTTTTAATTAACAGCTTAATCGAAAAATTTATTTACTTTTTTTTTTTTTTTTTCAAGTTCATCTGACTTCATTATTTTTATTTCGCATTTATTTATTTTTGGTGGAATGAGATGTTCTGTTTTTCACTAAATATAGGTAAATTCACATTCAAAATCACGAGGGAAGAAAGAGAAATACACTACTTTCAACAAATTTCACATTACCTAAATAAAAGAGAGAGAGTGACGAACCCTCCTTTTACCAGATTTGAAAGCGAAATAGAACAGTAAAAACTTTTTCAGGAACAATTATAGTTGAAAAAATTTCAGGCAAAGAAAAAATCTGCTCTCTAACAAAAATGTAACTTTTCATGGGGTATTGCTGCAACTAAATGATAACAATCTGAAGTGTTTTTTACCGTAAAGTAACAGAACCTCCGTCAACACAATTGTCGCTCCAGTAAAAGTTATTGACTCAATGATAAGAACGAAATAAAGAGAAAAATCACACACACACAAAAAGGGAAAGAAAACGAACTATTCACTTCCACCAAATCGTAAATTCTGTTGATAAGCAATTTTTTAAGTCTAATATGCAAAGCAATCAAATAGAGAAAGCATGTCCCGCTTTACCTGCCCTTTAGATCTCGACTAGCATCCCGCGTGCCTATTTGTTTACTTGTGAGTGACAACCATTGATTACAGAATGATTTAAAACTTTTTAAAGATCGTGGTATTCGAATAGTCATGGTCGAAAACTTTGTCATCAGTAAAGTTGCAATTCAGCCGCGAGTCCTGATTTTAAATAAGACTTTCAGCGTGTATATTTTACAGGATAGTAATAAAAACTTCGATGTTCTCCAAAGGAGTGTAAATTAGGCAAGAAAGCCAGTAGCTTTCTAGTTTTAATTCTAACCAACCGAATTTAAGTAGAAATTTCCTAATTGGGAAACATCAATGAGCGCAAATGTACCCTAACTTTTTTGTCATTGTGAATAAAACTCTTTTTTTCTTTTTCATTTTTGAAATCTGTCTCCCCTTCCGCCTCAGAGAAGGAGATAGAATGAATTAAATTGATTATGAGCGAAATTTGAAAAATACTAAGTCCAATCAAGCAGGCGTAAAAAGATTTCTGTACCTCATAATCTCTTAAATTTCTACACTTGTGTGTGTATGTGTTTTGAATTTTGGTGGCCATTGTTACATTAAAATGGCGAAGTTAAGAATTATTTAAAAAAGTGGAATGAATTATATTTCAGTTTTATTTCTAAACTTTAATTAATTTTTTTTTATGTTTTAGAGCTTATTAATTTCATATTGTATTTTGCATTGAGTTTTGATTTAAATTAGAGCTTTACTGCTATATTTTCTTTTGTTTCCTCAATTTTGACTTTGCTTACTTTGTTTCCTTGTTTCGCTACATAAGGCTTTTGCCTTTGTTTAATGGAGCTGTAACTGATTGCAAAGGTTTGATCAATAAACAGATTACACTACCCTAAACTAGTGGCAAAAATTGAAAAAATTCCCTTTTTTTTTTTTTTTTTTTTTCAATTTTCTCCTGCACTTTAAGTATATTTTTCTTGTTATTATTAAGTTTTTGCTTTTCTTTTCTTTGTCTTTCAAATAATTATAATTTTTTAATGATTTAATAGTTATTTTGATCTTTTAGTTCTTTCAAAAAATTTATTAGTAATTTTAATTTACACTTTATATATATATATATATATATATATATCCATTGATTATAGTATGTTACAATCCAGTCACCTTTGGTATACCTGCTTCAAAATATATTGTAGATTAAGAATCATAGTTTTGATTTTAATTTTTTTAAAATCAAACATATGAATGAGTGTAGTTGCAGGGATGATAGAACATCTACTATCATTATTATCCTTACTTCCATTAAACTGTGTAGAACAACGAATCATAGTGCATTTCAGCACAGAAGCACACAAACAAATAACTATCAAATACAAGACGAAATACTTTTCCATCAAATATAATTTAGGAAGAACGTGATCTCTCTAAAACAAGAACGTGATGACGTTCATATGAGAAACTTTTAATAGGCTTCATAAGCAATTTATGCACTTAAACATTTAAAAGGATTAAGCTTCCCAAATAGAAATGCTCCTTGCTTTAGCTCACCAAAATAAATTGTTTTGAAGCTTTTGTAAATAATATCGGTTATAGAATACAATTTTTAAATATTGGAAATACTCGTGAAATTCGCAAGAGTCAGTACATGTTTTGCTATTTGTGAAAAATTACACTTTCATAATTTTTTTTTCCAGGGAAAAAAAGGGAGGAGTAGGTGTCTCATTTTATTTGAAGGGGGAATTTTTTTTTTTTTAATTAAATGTTTGTCGGCGGAAAACTTTTCACGCATTTAAATCAAAGTTCGTAGGAGTGGAAGGGAATGGGAAGGCTAAATGTTAGAGCGTTAAGTTTTATAAATATATCCTAACGTTTATTACACAGCATGTGGTGGCCAGTACAGAAGTATACTCAGCATGAATGTAAGTATTCACTGCATTCAATGGGGGATTTAGATATGGTTTTTATAAGTAGCAGTCTAGGGGGTTATTTTAATTTAATTTAATTTTAATTTATTTGACTATGAATTGGCCCTTTGATTTCCGTCTAATCAAAGGGCCAATTCATAGTCAAATAAATTTAAATTTAAGAATTAAAAAGTGTATGTATGAGAGAGAAAGAGAGTACAGAAAATAAAATCATACAAAATATACTTAGCTGTGAAACGAAATAATCTTTTTCGAGGACATTCTACATAGAAAAGAAACGTAGGGCAGTCAATGACGAAAAAATAATTAAACTATTTATAAATCATATCCTTAAACTTTGATTTAACCAAATAACAAAAACGTGACGGTCAAATAAGAGCCTTTTTGGCACAAAAATGGATAAGAATTTATCTTTAATTGTCTTTAATACATTAAATAGCAATATTTAAACTCTTGTTTAATTTATTCTTAATATTTTCCCCTTCGACCTTTTTTTTTTTTTTTTTTTTTTTGTTACTTTAAGGAAAACTTAATTCACTTCGGGTAATTTACTACCAAAAAATTACCTCACGACTTCAGTATGTTAAATAAATTTAATGGCGATTTATTTTATAGAGCACAAAAATGGAATATAATCCCCTCTCATCCAGTAATAACGCTGAGCTCAGCACCATCTCGAACGAACCGTTTTTCGTTCTTGCCTCGTCGATCGTCTCCTGCTTCTGGCTTTTCTGGTGGTGTTTCTTCTCTTCCCTCGTACGCTCCCTTTGCCGAAGAAATACTTTTCAAACCTTCCGATGGGGTTTTTTCTGGAATATCTACATTCTCCGGTTGATATACTATGGATTGGGAAAAGGGGGGGGGTCATCTCTATTGCATCCGGATGGGGATGGAGTCATCACTCTCAAATACATTTTAATTAGTAACAATGTTTATGCTTGTTTGTTTTTTCAGAAACATTTTATGTTTGTTTTTTTCAAAAACATTTTATGTCTGTTAAAACAAAAACATTTCTTACAATAATTGTAAAAAAAAAAAATTTATAAATCCAAGTGCATCAAATGAAACAAATTTTTTTTTAATAATTGTTCATCATATTTAAGAAAAAGTAAGAATTTTTATTTTTCTACAAAATGGCGAGTCACCGCAACTAATGCATGGGTCAATTGGATAAGCTTCGAAGCAGTCAAGGTCCATAAAAACTTGTTATCCCAGAGTGCATCCAGACGAATGCACAATAGATGAATGATTTGTCTTCTCCAACGCTGAACTGAGCTAAAAGGTATGTTATATAAAGGCACGTAGCCATAGTGCGACTGTCCGCGTGTGGTTCTCGCAGGCAAGTGGTTCGAGTCTTATGCAAATAAAATATATGAATGAAGTATGGTAAACTACACAGTGTATTCAAAAAGTTCCAGGACTGAATGCACACAGACAACATAACACAGCAAAATTAAGTTTATTTAATATCAAGCTTCTACATAATCCCCCTGCACTTCAATACAACGTTTGGATCTTGTATAAAGATCTTTGAACGCCTTCTGGAACGCCTCGACTGCAACACTCTGCAGGTCCCTTGTCACTGACGCTTCGATGTCCTCTACCGACGAGTACCGCTGTCCCTTCATCTTCAATTTCAACTTTGGAAACAGAAAATAGTCCGGAGGGGACAGGTCAGGTGAATATGGGGGGTGGTCGATGGTTACAACCTGCCTGCGCGCCAAGAATTGCTGAACAATGATGGATTTGTGTGACGGTGCATTGTCATGCAAGAGACACCAGTATCCACTGTCCAACATTTCGGGTCTCACACGCCGCATTCTTTTCAGTAGCCGGTGTAGCACATCCTTGTAAAAGGCACCAGTGATAGTGGACCCTTGTCGAAGGAATTCGTGGTGGATAATTCCTCGACTGTCGAAAAACACGAGCAGCATCGTCTTTGTTTTTTATTTTGACGCACGAACTTTCATCGGTCGACCCTTTTCAGGACTTGTCCACTCCGAACTTTGGAGTTTAGTTTCCAGATCATATTCGAGGCACCACGACTCGTCTCCGGTGACGATGGTTTTCAAAAAGTTAGGGTCTTCATCGGCCGCGGCAATCAAATCTTCGGAAGAAGCAATTCGGTGTTCTTTTTGCTCCGTAGTCAGAGTGTGTGGCACAAAGCGCGCACATTTTCTTTTTCTTTAAATCCTCCGTCATTATCGTAAAAACAGACCCTACACTCATGTTTAAAGATTCCGGATTCATTTCTATCGTCATTCGACGGTCTGAGCGCACCAACGCTTGCACTCGCTCGACATTTTCATCAGTCCCACTCGAACGTGGACGACCACACCTCTCATCATCGTCCGTCGCTTCTCTTCCATCTCTAAACCTTGCAAACCACTCAAACACACGCGAACGGCTCATAGCCTCGTCACCATGAACAGTTTTAATCATTTCATACGTTTCTGTGGCCGTTTTACCCAATTTAAAACAAAATTTAATGTTCGTTCTTTGCTCCATTTTTTAACGATGACACGACCACTATGACACACCACACTCGAGTGAACGCTGAGAAGTTGGAACTCATCCAAACGGAATAAAACTTCGCGCATGCATCGGAGAAGGTTGTTGCTACGCGCTCCATGAATTGCGCAGAGATAGCGCTACCTGTACTGTTTTACTAGCGGCAGTCCTGGAACTTTTTGAATACACTGTGTAAAACTAAGTAATTAATCTATTTCATTTATTTTTACAATAAATTAATAGTAAACTGATCAATGTTCAGCAGATCAAACCAGACCGGTGCCTATTTTTAATCTTGATTTTAGTTTGGAGGCGAAAAATACTTATGATGAAATTTTGGGAGAAAAATTGAAAGCGTCTCCTTCTACAATTTAGTTTTATTGGCCCTCACAAAATATGATCCCGTAATTGAAAAAGATCTAAAAGTTAATGAGACAATGCCAATTGGGGAGGGGGAGAGAAATGAAAATCTAGTTAAATTCTCTACAAGAACAGTTATGATGGCCGAAACATTCTGAAATGGATAATGTCAATTTTTGAAAACAAAATTGATAAAGTGGAAAAAAATATTTTACTATAAGAAGTTAAAAAAATTTTCATTCACATTTTAATTAATAGTTACGTTTTTTCGCTTAAATTACGAAAGAATTTTTTTAAAAATTATCGTTAAAATTTTTAATATCTTCTCTTCAAAGCGTTGAAAATTAGATAATATGCATACTTGAGGATAAAATAAATTCCACTTCGAGGAAGAAATCAGAATAATTCTTTGACAGGCATTTGCATAAAAGTGATATGATAAGTATTTTATATTATATAATTAAATTACGTAACAATAAGAAACACGCTTTACTCACAATAAAGAATCCCGCCAAGTAATTTCAAGCAAAAACACGAAAATTAATAACAGCGAAATGTTATTATTATGGAACACAGTAAATAAATGTAACAAGACCCAAGAAAATATAGGTGATATAGATGTACTGATGCTAGCGATAGTTCGATTTACGCGATACCTAATTCAGAATATTTAATGAAGTTTACTAAAATACTGAAGAATGAATATCTATATGATAATAACAAGAATTTGCAGGTGAAAGATATATTTCAAGATGTGTTACGATTCATCGTTGTTGTTATTTTTAAATCAACGACATTTCTAAACATTAACGGCCCATTTCTCTTATTCTTAGGTGAAATTAACTAAAAACTATTGAAAAACTAAGTAAATGATTAGAAAACGTATTTAAATTTCAAACTTTTTCTAATTTCCTTCTCAGACTGAACTAATGATTCTTTACGAAATGTATAGATTGAATTTCACTGTCCAGTCACAAGGCAGCAGCTAAAGCTTTGAGAATGTCAAGGAGGGTGGGATGCAAAAACTTAACCCTGACCCACAGTTAGTGTGAGAACGAGGAATCCTATGGGAGGTGTGTAGGCAGGATCGAGACTCGAAACAGTGACCTAAAGAGCGCAAAGCTAGAGATTTCGAATCATCAAACTTCCTCGACTTTGAAGAGGATTATAAATTTATCTACTTAAGTCATACGACCTTGGATGAAAAGAAAGGGGTTTTTTTTCGGGGGAGAGGGAACTCGTTTCAATCAACATTCATAAGAACAACACAAAGAATGTTTGATTACGGGCAACTCAATTTTTAGCCATAGTCAAGAGATGTCCATGATTCCTGTAATGTTACCTTCCCACCTCCTAACTTCCACACCAATAACAGTAATACTTTAGGTCAATTGAATTTCGCACAAAGCAGCCACCATTATACTATACAGTAATCTTTGACAAAAATGAAAGTAAACGTGCAATCCTTTGGCAACACGCGACTTGACAATTTTTTAATCGGGCTATCATGCCCTGAAATGTGTTGAAAAAAAGTTTTTAGTCGAGCAAAAATAGAAAACATTTATAAAGGAATTAAAAACTCCCCTTCGTCAATTTCGCGTATCTTTTGTTTTCATTTCTTATTTATCTTTGTTCTTCCGCTCCCCTTTGGTCCAAATGAATCATTTTTACGGCGTGCGAAACAGGAAATCTCAGTTTCACACCCTCACAAGTCGGCCTCTTGTGTTCTCGGTTCATCCGCCCGTACACGCCTCTTCGGTAAACGTGCCCACCTGCGCTCACACACGGGCCTTTTTCTTTACTTCTATTATTGCTTATTTTTCTTCATCCAGATTTCGACTGGTTATGCACACAAGCAACGTGCAAACGGGGGAAAAAAAAAAAAAAAAATAGAAACAGTTGAGAAAGGGGCAAAGAACATGTAAATCTGTCACCATGAACAATGGATTCCAGAAGATGGTTAACGCACGCGCATGCTCGTTGCTATAAATAAAACCGAAGAATTTCTGAAGATATTTTTTACTTATAAAAGTAGGCAGGTTATTGGTAAAGAAGACATATTCATTTTATCATTTCCATGTCAATCGTTATAGTTGGTTCCGTTAGTTGTGAATATTTGAGAGGAGAGACGGTTGAATTTGCAGAGCGGATATGAAGAGACAAAAACAAAAAGTACAATTTTTTTACAAGTAGAATTATTTGAAAGAAAATAATTTTTTCTAAGTAGCCAATTCTGTTTAAAAAGTGATTCGTTCGTTTTAATTTCGTAGCAAATAATAATAAAAATAAATTTGGAAATTGTACTGAAACAAATAGAAAACATCAGTGTTTTTAAAAACAGTTTATTTAGAAACTTCAGTTCTTCACAACAAAATAATAATTCATTCTGTTATTTCACGAAGAATGATTAAGAATTATTTCAGCCCCTTAATACGGAATACTGACAAGTAAGTAACTACTTGATTTTCTATTTCAAATTAATTACTAGCTTATTCTTCTACTAAGCGAAGTACTGCTAAATTGGGACCACAAGAAGTTCTTCCTTAAAAATAAGTATTTCATCAGAAACTTTTAATAGAATGAAAAAGTTCGTAGCACTCAGTATGTTCACTGCTTCTATATACACTATAACTAGTTGAAGGGCTTTGGTTGAATATTTTTTTTAAAAATAAATATTTTTATATTGTCATTAATAACCAACAATAATAAAACATTTATTAATAATGACAAATTATTCATTTAGGTCATAGATAAGTAAATTATCAGCAATCAATAATATTTGTATTAAAAGTACTCATATATATATATACACAACACTTAAATTAATATTTAACAATTTTTTTCCATTTCAATCAGAAATTTTGTACGGGATGCGCAGAACATTTAAAGAAATTACAAAATAATAACAATTCATTGCAGTATAAAAACAGTTTGGTCTTAAAATATAACCGGAAGGAAGCCAAATTAAAAGGAAATAGTTCGATGATTTCTAGGTAAAAACGACGTCCACTAAAATTTTAATGATTTGCCTCTTATTTTCATTCATTTTTAGAATTTCTGATTACATATATATTATATAAATTCTATAAATGAGCAAATTTTAAAAATGCTGAAATGTTCAATGACAGTTTTATTTCAATTCGAACAAAAACTCTACGATACATTTAGTCATTACTTATAATTTTCGAGAATGTAATTTGCTCTCAAAAATTAAGCTTATTACTGGTGATTCAGGCATCGATGATAACAAAAGAAACACACAAGTACAAATATTCTACATTACACTAACATTACTAATAAATAAGCATATGTAATAATAGTATACACCACATATAAAAAAAATACCGTTGTTTCAATACATACTTACAACTTAACTCTGTCTCTAATTTAGTTTTCATTATTAACTGAGGTATAATACAATTATTTTGAAACAAAACTGTTTAGAAATCCTTTATAAAACAATTCTGAAGTTCTTAAACCATATCATATTATCTTTCTTCTAATGTTTTACAATTACAGTTGGCGACTTTTATTATTTTTTACGCCGAACCGAAGATACGGGTATATATACGATTTACCTCTGTTTAATGGCAGAAATACGGATGATGACATAAACTGATGATTTCTAGTTTAGTACAAAATGTTTTTAAAGTTATACAAAGAATTGAAAAGCATATTTAATACATTCAAAATTAAAAGAGATTACAGTATTGGATATACCTATCTGTGAGACGATAATAGGTATGAAAAATATAGGCATTAAAGATCATCACAACTCAAAAAAATTCTTTTAATTGAAAAACTAAAACAGAGATTATTCAAAATATTTTGAACATATGAAAATAAAAAAAGAATAAATTACTAAGTTCTACCTTTTCAAAAGTAGTTTTGCATGATCATTGGTTAATAATTTTTCAGATTCTTTCCGCACTTTGCAAGAAATATTTTCTATTTCGCTTCATCCTGAGTTTACCATAGGCAGAATTTCGCCATCTTCTTTTATCAGAGAGTAAAAATTTCTTCTCCGAAATGTATTCAATTTTCCAAGCATTGTGTCTCAGCCCATTGAAGTGATTATGCAACATAGAAGATATGCTTAAATCCGTAAATAATTCTTTTCGAGTAACACCTTCAAATATCCTGATCTACACAAGGAACATGCCACCATGAATTCATTGGAGATGTTAAAATTCTGTTAACGTGTTCAGTGAAATCTCAAATTCGTGATATTGCATATTCATTTATGGAGATGCCATCACTGCATGAAATTCGAATCAATGATAGCTTGTTGAAGGGAGAGCAAGTGTTCTACTTTAGATTATTCTAAAGTTGAACTGAAGTTATTAACTTGTAGTAGGGTTATATGATGTTCAGTTTGTTTGCAAATGATTCTATAGGCGGCTTTTATATTATTATAAGGCTGTCTTCCCCCTAAAGTCAAAGAATCTGAAACGAATTGAAAGCCTATCAGAAAGAAATATCGTAATTCCTGCATAACTCCGTATGTGGCATCTATTTATTGTACAATGTCTTCAAAAATTAGAAACCATTTTACAAATATAGATCACTTCTACAAGTCAAAAACCCATTTAACATTACAGCCTAAAAGAGGAAATACATTTCACGAGCGAAAAATAGACTGATTCAGGCAGTAATATAATAAAATCTCTATAGAATAATGCTCTCTACAGGATATCAATAGCTTATTAACGCGCACTTAGAAGCAATACGAGAACTAGTGGCGGCGGACCTCGAAATGATTTAGGCGGTCAGGGCGATACGGAATCGGCACTTCCACACCCCGTCTATGGGAGGGCTCCTACGGATGCACCCGCTCTGATACATGTTAAATCCATCTGAGATTCGATAATGACGGGTCCTTAGTGGAATCAGGACCCAAACTCACGACTCGACTTATAAGATAACGAAGGTATTTAACTGCAATATTAATATTCAAACATTTTCTTAATCTGTAGGAGTGTTTCGAATTTATTTGGATTTTATTCATAAACATTACATGAAGACGACATTAATTGTAAATTGTTAACTAAAATAATGCACGTCTTTATGAGAAGCAAGATCTATCAAAATCATAATCTGATTAATACTAGATTTTTGTTTAATTATTTTTACTAATTATTGCATTGAAATTGTGAAAGGGTAAAAATAGAGTGAGAAGATAGAAAAAGAATTAAATTATATTTTAATTGAGTTCTTTTCTTCCTTCCGTTTATGTAACTTTTCATATAACAGAGAAATTAGGACATTTAAATAGCCTAGTTGAGAAAGTAACTCGTTATAATTTTTCTGTAATTCTAAAATTAGCTCAGATTTCAATCGTAATAATAATTTTTTACGTGTGGTTCAGTGAGATTCAAAATTACAAGGTTAATTCAAACTTTAAACTGACAGGAAAAGGCAAATAGGAACATTCAATAGATACTTCTAGCATATGGTTGCACTGAAAATTTGGGCTTTGATGTCTTCTCTGCAGAAAGTTTATTACGATCGGAAA
This sequence comes from Nephila pilipes, assembly GCA_019974015.1. Taxonomy (NCBI): domain Eukaryota; kingdom Metazoa; phylum Arthropoda; class Arachnida; order Araneae; family Nephilidae; genus Nephila; species Nephila pilipes. The sequence continues at coordinate 894,270 of BMAW01070857.1, read as the reverse complement.
GATAGTTTAGCAGAGTCGGTGAGAAAACGACAAGCAGTAATGCTGAATAGGTAAAGATCACATTGACGACGAATTTGATGACAAAATTAGATGTCCCTAGACGAAAGTAGAAACCTCTAGAAGGATTGTGAACATTCTTTGAAGGATTGTGCGTATCAGTAAGTGTATGTGGAGTTAATAAATACGCGAAAGCGAAATTATGATTTCGTGTACTTTAATCTATAATTGAGTAAACTGTGAATGTGTGCTCAAGAATATTTATGTGTTTCAGTTAATTTGCGGTGGCTCTCATCAACAACAATGCAGAAGTTAAAACGCCATAATAACTAGCTCGATCGAGACGTCTCTTTTGATCAGCAAAAAGCGATCGGTCAACTTTTCTTCGAACCTTGTGGTCAAAGGTTTTAAACGCCACCGTTCAAGGTCAATCAACTCTCTCCCTCTCCAAGGGGTAGAAAAACATCCCCCGATTGGTCATAATATATCGAACGCCGAAAATTCTTTCATGTTAAAACGAAGTTATTGTATCAATACAGAGTCTCAGAGAACAAAAATTTAGGTTACTCCCAAACAGCCCTTTGATTAATTGCTAGGACCTTTCATGCGCTGTGAAAACCGATCGACCACATACGCCAAGATAATATTTGTATAAATAAGACAGCATGTAATACAATTTACAAAATTGGTTTCCACAGTAAACATTTTTTTCTTTCTTTTTTACGGGAACATACAATTATGAAAATGAAAAATGCAAAACAATTGCTATTGTCACGAATGTTTGCTTTTACGAGACATCACAAACGATATTTCGTTCCATAATTCTGTACGGATTTGTCGCATTTATCACTCGCACACAATTTGATATCCTAACAGCCAGAGGAAAAAACCGATTTTCGGATCATCTGAAGAACTTATTGAATGAATCTATTTAACGTTATGATGCCACTCTAGCTCTAGTAATATTCAGAAAGTGCAACAAAAATCACCCAATCAACTGAAATTGACTATATTTGGACGTATTCATCAAACGTCATGTAGCGCAAAGTAACATAACATGAAAAAAATTGCATCCCTTTCTAAAAAATCGATAAAATGGTCTTTTGAAAAAAGTTCCTAGCAATCTATAAAACCTGGAAACCCAAGCATATCTTTATTCTCCTTTCCTTTCCTCTTCTTTTTTCTTGGGAAATTTTTAATGCATTTTTTTAAATAATATGAAAGTTGTTTTTTAAATAATAAGAAAGTTAAATAATATGAAAGTTAAAAAGCGGTAAAGTAGTTTTAAATATTTTTATTAATGCGTATGCGGAAAGGCGGTTATTGCAAGTCACCGGAAGCAAGGAAAATATTTACAAGATAAAATCTTTTGGCTTATGGATAACCTGATAACACTATTATTCATTCGGAAAAGAGGCATATAAAAGTGCGTCTTTTTCCACGTATTTACAAAATAAATATATTATTATTATTACTATATTGAAATAATTATTTAAAGTAATTTGATTTCTTTTTTTATTGCTCCATTTTTTATAAAAGGACCGTGACAAATTTTTCTTCCATGATTCATCGCAAAAGCTCTTAAAAAACTATTCAATATTCGCAACTATTTCATTATATTTTATGAAATACTATATTAGTTTTCGAACGACTGAGTTACAGCTCTATAACAGAAGGAATGAAATAGGAAAATAATAAGTTTTACAGTCATTTCCTTTTGAGCCTTCTAGACAAAACAATAATTTTTTTTTCGTTTAACAGTAAATTACAACAAATATATGTGGGAATCGAACTTGACTTATCGCCTAGAACGTCTCACAACCAGAGAGCGCTGCTAATGTCTCGGCGACATGCCGCTAGGGGAAAGAAGACGTTTGCGCGGGAAGACGACATTACGAAGTGAGAGTGGGCACACGGAGTGTCTGAGACATATCACTGGTAAAACTGTTTTACGATATAAGTGCACGGGGCACAACCGTCTGACTGAAATGAACTGTCTTCATATACTGCTGTTTGTAGAAAATGCAACACCATGAAAGAATCATCAGAATCAAATGAAATTTAATGCAGAAACGACTTGTACTGATACAAATAAATGATGAAATTTTCAAAACAAAAGAAACAAATTAAGCGTCCGAAATCAGTATTTGGTGCAGCCACCATGCGCTGCAATAAGTGTTGCTATACGACGTGGCATGGAGTCAAACAGATGTTGAATATCTGCTTGAGGAAGAGAATTCCATATCGCTTGTATGCGCAACCAAAGTTCGTCTTTGGAAACTGCAGGACGCGGATCACGAGCGAGACGCCGACCAACCATATCCCACACGTGCTCAATAGGCGACATATCCGGTGAATAAGCAGGCCAAGGAAGAAGTTGCATGCGTTGTGCTGAACAGAAGTCTCGAACAGTCCGCGCAACATGTGGGCGTGCATTATCCTGCTGAAAGATAGCTCCAGGGATGCCTTGAAGGAAAGGAACGACTTCGGGCTGTAGCACTTCACGGACATACCTGTTGCTATTGAGATTACCCTCAATTCGTATCAAATTGGATCGTCCATGATACGAAATCGCACCCCAGACCATAACTCCGGGTGTTCGATCACTATGTCGTTCAATAATACACTCAGGAAGGCAGCGTTGACCGGCATAACGTCTAACACGAACACGGCCATCATGGGTCCACAAATTGAAGCGTGATTCATCTGAAAAGACAACTTGGTGCCAATCAGCTCGCCTGTCTCTGTGCTCAAGAGCCCACTGCCGACGCAGCCGTCGATGATTCGCCGTGAGGGGAATCCTGTATAAAGACACCCTTGCACGCAATCCACGGCGCAGCAGACGACGACGAATTGACGAAGCCGACAATTGTACATCTGTAGCAGTAGACCAACGTGCTGCCAGCTGCCTGGAGGAAGCTGTGCGATCATTCACCGCCATGCGGAGCAGGTGTCGATCATCGCGCTCTGACGTCACCTTCTGTCGTCCAGTACCTGTTTTTCGAGTTGTTCGGTGCTCGTCGGTCCACTGCTTCCAAACTCGCATCACTGTGGAACTGTTCCGCTGCATACGAGCTGCTATTGCGCGATAGGAAAATCCTCCTTCTCGAAGGCCGATTATCCTCCCTCGTTCAAACTCCGTAAGTTGCTTGAATTTCTTATTCTTCCGTCGTGGAGGCATACTCAGGTCTCACTAAACGTTTGCCACTAACAAATAATCATAGACTTTTTTCAACGTCCCGCTACAGCACTTTATTTATACGCTTTCAGCATCAATTCAGAGGGCGCTGCGCGCGCCGCGCACGCGCGATGGCTCTGAAACTTTATTAATTTGCATAATATCCTATAATTGACATTTGCTGCGAATTTCATTTGATTCTGATGATTCCTTCATGGTGTTGCATTTTCTACAAACAGCAGTTTATATCTGTATTATGAACATTACTTACGCTTTTCTCAATTAACTATATTCAAGTGTCTGTACATATTAATCGCTGTAAATAAGAATAAATAGCTTAGTATGAACGGAAGTATCATCATTGTGAATACCCCCGACTTCATATATATATATATATATATATATATATATATATATATATATATAACAGGTCAATTGAAAAGTCCCCAGCCTGAAACATAGATAGCGCTACTAGAATTAAATCCATATGTTTTTTAGTTAGCCCTAACCCTCAAAAGATGCGTGTATAAATTTGACAGCTGTCGGGTCATTAGTTTGTGAATTATAGCATTTTGAGTGAAGCAACTTTTGTTATTGTGAAAAAAATGGATAAAAAGGAATTTCGCGTGTTGATAAAATATTGCTTTTTGAAGGGAAAAAATACAGTTGAAGCAAAAACTTGGCTTGATGCCGAGTTTCCGGACTCTGCCCCAAGAAAATCAACCATCAAGGATTGGTATGCTAAGTTTAGACGTGGTGAAATTAGCACCGAAGACGGTGAACGCAGTGGACGCCCAAAAGAGGTTGTTACCGACGAAAACATTAAAAAAATCTACAAAATGATTTTGAATGACTGCCAATTGAAATTGAATGAAATAGCAGACACTCTAAAGATATCAACTGAACGTGTATATAATATCATTCACGAATATTTGGGTGTGAGAAAGTTCTGTGCCGCGCGAGCTCACTTTTGACCAAAAACAACGACGAGTTGAGGATTCGGAGCAGTGTTTGAAGATGATCAAGCGTAATAAACCCGAGTTTTTGCGTCGATATGTGACAATGGATGAAACATGGCTCCATCATTTCACTCCAAAGTCCAATCGACAGTCATCCGAGTGGACAGCACACGATGAACCCGCTCCAAAGCGTGGGAAAACGCAACAGTCGGCTGGCAAGGTTATGGCGTCTGTATTTTGGTACGCGCATGGAATAATTTTCATTGACTACCTTGAAAAAGGAAGGACCATCAACAGCGACTATTACATAGCGTTATTTGGACCGTTTGAAGGACGAAATCGCCGAAAAACGGCCGCATTTGAAGAAAAAGAAAGCGCTGCTTCACCAAGACAATGCACCGTGTCACAAGTCAGTGAAAACGATGGCAAAAATCCACGAATTGGGCTTCGAATTGCTTCCTCATCCACCGTATTCTCCAGATCTGGCCCCCAGTGACTATTTCCTGTTCTCAGATCTCAAAAGAATGCTCGCTGGGAAGAAATTTTCGTCGAATGAAGAGGTGATCGCCGAAACTGAGGCCTATTTTGAAGCAAAGGACAAATCGTACTGCAAAAAATAGTATCGAAAAGTTGGAGGGTCGCTACAATCAGTGTATCACCCTTGAAGGGAATTATGTAGAATAAAAAAAACTAATTTTGCCAAAAAAATGTGTTTTATTTTTGTAGGCCGGGGACTTTTCAATTGGCCTGTTATATATACAGGGGGTGGACAAAAATATGGAAACACCTTGTAAAATGCATGTTTGAAAAGAAAGATTGATTTTAATGAAATATGTAGGTGGCGCTGGTGTTTTTGACTACTAACGCCACCTATACAACTTCGTAAATGTGCTAAACAGTTCAGTTGTTGTCGGAGTACTGTTATGTGAGGTTGTCATTGCATTATGTCAGAGTTAACAGACTTCGAACGTGGGCAAATTGTTGGAGCACGTATAGTAGGTGCTTCCGTAAGCAAGGTAGCCGAGGTGTTTAGTGTTTCAAGAGGTACTGTATCGAAGATTTATTCCGCATATTTGAAAAGCGGAAAAACATCATCTGCTAAATCACAGCGCGGACGAAAGTGTGTGCTGAGTTATCGTGACAGACGATCATTAAGGGCAATTGTGACGAAAAATAAGAAGACCACAGCTGCAAAAGTTACTGCTGAAATGAATGTTGTGTTACAGAACCCTGTGAGTACCAAAACAATTAGAAGGGAGCTTCATAAACAGGGAATTTCTGGCCGTGCTGCAATTGAGAAGCCACTCATCAGTGATGCTAATGCCCGTAACAGGAAAAGGTGGTGTTTAAGTCATAAAGCCTGGACTATAGGGCAGTGGAAGCGTGTAATATGGTCTGACGAGTCTTCTTTCACATTGTTTCCCACTTCTGGCCGAGTTTACGTCTGGAGAACGCCATCTCAAGCCTATAATACAGACTGCTTGTTGCCAAGAGTGAAACATGGCGGGGGTTCTGTTATGGTTTGGGCAGCCATATCGTGGTTCTCTGCTGGCCCCATGATAACTGTGTCAGGGCACATGACTGCCAAGACTTATGTGAACATTTTGGCTGATCAAGTTCATCCCATGGTACAAACTTTGTTCCCCGATGGTGATGGTGTCTTCCAAGACGACAAAGCCCCTGTTCACACAGCTCACATTGTCCAGGACTGGTTTTCTGAGGACGAGGAGGATTTGTCCCATCTCCCCCGTCCACCACAGTCACCAGACCTGAATATTATCGAACCTTTGTGGTCTACATTGGAACGGAAAGTGCGTTCTCGTTATCCACCGCCAACATCGTTATCTGAACTTGCCACCGTTTTGCAGGAAGAATGGTATAATATTCCCTTGGCACACATACAGGAACTGTATTTATCCATTCCGAGAAGACTGCAAGCTGTTTTGGATGCCAACGGGTTTCCTACACCATATTAAGCAAAGAAACATGTTTTTTAAAAGGTGTTTCCATATTTTTGTCCAACCCCTGTATATGTGTGTGTATATAACGAATCCTATCGACTAAATGTAACGTAATTTGATCAATATTAATGAATCAGTCCATGCCTGGCAGAAATATTTTTATTTAATTATTGTAGCAGACTGTAGTCGGACTCCGGCCACCAAAGGCCGAAGTGAAGTTACCATACAAATCTCAGATGTTCATCAGAGAGGGACGCATAAGAAGAGCAACAAGAAGAGAAGAACGCGTTTTTCTCTGTGTTTTACTATTAATATGAGGGAAAATTCAGTTAAACGTCAGAGTCCAAACTGTCTGAATGGAGGGACTTCCAGGGAAGATAAGAATAGACCTTAAGTCTGGTAGGGATAATCCCTACAGGTATGTTCCGTGAGAAGAGAGCTTTGTCAGCAAATTTTTTAGAATGCGCAATTGAATTAATTAAAAAGAATAGGAACTGTATCAGGAAATACGAATGAACATTACTTCTAAAGGAGAGAATGGACAAATTTAGTAAATTATATTTATTTAAGTGAGAAATTAATGGGAATTAAGTTAAATCATTATATATATATATATATATATATATGTCTGTGTGTGCTTTAATACGGATATTTATTTTATTCCACAGTGTTCTATTTTCAAAACTTAACAATAGCCAAAATGTTTTAAACGATAGATGGTTCTGTAGAAAACTTTCTTCTTATTATCCTTTTAACTTATAACTTTTTTAGAATTTATAAATCTTATACTTATGACTTTATCTTATTACTATCTTAACACTTTTTCACTAAACTACTAATTTCATTTCACTTTTCTCTTTTAACTCGTTCTCATTCATCTTCTCAAACATTTTCCTTAAGAATATCTTTTTAACTAACAATACCCTGATTGTTATTTTCGTTTCTTACTTAGCTTATTTTCCCTTATCTTTAAACTTCATATGAGATCAGACACACTTAGTTAATAATTACAACAGTTCCTTTATTCATTCAATAACAGTTCCTTTCGCTTTACCTCAGTTATCAGTGCAGATTGCCTTTAGCACTCTATCACCCCGCGTTCACCAGCTTTCAACTCGCTTGTTTACATCTGCTCTGCTCGGAGACTCGTTTGGATCTGATCTGAGCGGATTGTGTAAGTGATATATTACATTTACCCCTCTACAGACGGGCTGCAAACACTAGGGATAATAGTTCCTTTTGTAAAATGTACTAAAAATAATAGAAGATCTCAATCCTTCTTTCTGAACGCTTCCTAGGACATAATATTGACATATTATTTTTCTAAGACACTTCGAAATTTCTCCCAGTTTCGAAAAACTATCAATATTGGTGAGATAATTCAACTTATATAATTTCAAAGCACATCACGAATAATTTGCACTTCGAGAAAACTTGAATGGGAGTCAATTGATCATCAATGAAATTTTACTATGTTGGATTAATCAAAATTTCTTTATGAAATATAGTACATTCTAAATGTTTCAATGTCATTCTTAGTGTATTAGAAACATTTCTATAACCCTAAAGAAGCATATAAATTCATTAAATCGCATAAACAACAGTTCGATGTAGGCGGATCATATTTTAAAAAATAAACAACATTATATGCATTATAAATTAACAAATGTATTACTCGCATTCAAAACATTAATGCTATTAAAATGACAAGTATATTTTAGAAAAAAAATAATGCAGAATCATATACATCAGCCTAATTTTCTGAATCTAACATGATGCAGACATTTTCACATCTCTTCTACCGAGACATTCTCTCGAACTGTTACTCTCCTTTACGGGGAAACACCTTTACGCAAACATGACATCGCAAAACGAATTATTATTTTAAATGAATTTCTTCATTCGATTTTTTTAGATTCTCTTCATATTAATTTCACATTGTTTTCATATCAGAATAAAATGGTGTATACAAGAATGTTCATAAGAAATTTATTTTGCTGAACAGGACGATTACAAAAATTCAAGCAAGAAAACACACACACACACACACACACACACACACACACACACACAC
>BMAW01070857.1:853911-881101 GCA_019974015.1 Nephila pilipes | reverse complement strand
TTTTATATATATATATATATATATATATATATATATATATATAAAATATCGGCGATGTGAGCGAAGACACAGTGCTGGCGCGGAACAGCGGAGGGACACAACGGGGCAAGAGTGCAGGGCGGACACCGGGAGCCCAGGTGCGATGTGGGAAGCCACAAGGACTTGGTGAATCTTTAAGGGAAAGATTGGCGGGAGCCTTCGAGTGAAGCTCAAGAGTGCTGATGAACTATAGGAGAGAGTTGGTCTCTCACGGGAATTGTATATTGTGTGAGCGCAAGGGCGCTGTGAACATATTGTAGGATGCATAATTGTACTCGTTATTTGTTCAATTATATACATGAAATTATCTTTTGTGAATATCACGTTTCATCATTCACAGTCCCATGTGTGTGTATATATATATAATTTCAAGTTATTTAAAGTGCTTATGCGATTATATAATTTTATTCCTACATTCGTTTCTGCAGTCTTTAAAAAGAGTCAATGTTATTTGTGTTGATGTGCTATTGGAAATTTTTTATATCACATTTTGTTTTAGAATGCGCATTTTTCTTGGTATATTTTTTAGTTCAATTAATACTTCTCTTTTTATTTAGATTTTTAATTGGTTTTACATTTTAGATGTTTATTTACATGCAATTTGGCTATTAATAGCTCAATTGAAGACGCTTACTATGGTTATCTTCTTTTTGTCCGATGGTTAATTTCCTGAATATGCTGATTCTTGGTATGTTGCCATATTTTTTTATAATGTAATTCATCGAAGTGTGATGGTTTGATCAATGATACCGGTAGAAACACTCATTATTTCATTCCAAGGATATGGAACATTATTAATTATATTATTTCCATTATTCTTAATTTTTGCTTTCCTTTTTAGGCATTCTCTTATAAATTTTTAGATTGTTTAAATATTATTTAAAAGAAATTATTGTCTGATTAGAAAAAATATTAACATGTTTTTGTTATTGATTAATAAATATATTTCTGCTACATAATAATAAAAAAAACTTGCAAAAAAATCCCTTTGATTTCATACGTTTCATTGCAAGTATTCATTTTCACATTTTATTTTATTCCAATTATATATAACTTTTTAGTTTAAAATTTGGATTACTTTTGCAATAATTCAATATATGAAGTTAGAGAAAATTATTTAAAAAATCATATTCCTATATATGTTATTTGTCGCACACACTCTCCCCCCACCCTAATAATTTTTCCTACATATCTCAGGAAAATTACATTCAATAGATTTTGAATTTAAAAAATATTTTTCACTTCATTCCAAACTCTTCACGTTTTAGGAGTATTAAATCATTATCATCAAAATTATAAGCATTCAGTTTTATAATTTTGTTGTTTTATGTATTATTTCTTTGAAAATTATGAAATAAAAGTATAATACGAGTTAATATGCTTAAAGATTATAATGTACGCATTTGAGACACGGTTTTAAATTAAATAAATATTGATTACTTTTTCCATTTTATGATGGGTGATCAGCGTAATAGTTTCTGAAAGAAACATGGTACGTGGTTGATCAAATATCATATTTAATACATAATTACAAATTGTACATATTTTACATAATAAATTCAATACTTTAAAAACACGACAGAATGATTCAACATAACATTTCGTTTCATTAATGAAATCATCAGCTTACAATGAATAGTAATTTTCAAAATTTTAAAAGTAGAGACAATTTAATTTGAATCTTTTGTCTCTCTCAATATAAAAAGTCACGAATTTCACTGCGCTTTTCATAACGAGCGGATTCTGATCTAGATGCCTCTTTCGCCATATTCCATTGGGCAACTTTGCTCGCTGTATGCTATCTATGTTTAACACCGATCGTTTTAGCCGAGCCAGTAGAGTAATGTTGCAGATGAGCTCTTTCATCTCACAATTAAACAATTCATTCATCGAAACGGCTATTAGAATAATAAATGTTAAATAAACAGAATTGATGGCCGATCAGAATTGTATCAATGAACATAGTAAGGTCAAATCCGTCTCTATTTTTAACAAAATCTAATTCTCCAAAAAATAAATAAGCAACATTATGTCGTATGATAACAATATCCAAATCAATGAATGGAGATCTGGATGGCAATAGAAAAAGCTGTTCATTGCACACGAATGAAAAATCTGAATAAGTATTTTTAATAACTAGGTTTGTGGATATTAGGAAACATAAATACAAAATAATTTGTTTCAGATAAAATGTGACAGGCAATTCATCCAAATTTCTGAAATAATGATAATATAAACATATTTTAAAAGAGGTAATTTTCTTGCTATAAAACTATTAAGAAATGAAATCATAATGATACGATACACAAATAGAATTCATTCATACAAATGTAAAAAGAATTTTTTCACAAAGAAAAATTGTATCTTTTCACTTCTATTTTCAAAGTATTTTTTGAGGGAATATTAAGCGTACTTAATTATATATATATATATATATATATATATATATATATATATATATATATATAAATAAGTAATTAATTATAAATAATTAGTGCATAAAAGTAACAATTATATATATATATATAATTGTTACTTTTATGCAATTATAGCACAATAACTAAAGTCAATATAGGTAACGCACAATATATTTTTTTTTTTTTTTTTTTTTTTTTTTTGCAATACGTGTATGAATAATTTATTTCAAATAGTAAACAATCAAAAAGAAATCGATTAGCTCATTTAAATTTTGTTAGTTCGCTTTTGTTTTTGTTACGTAATTTTGTAAGATATTTTTCTGTTCTTAATTGGCTCTATTTCTCCTAGCGAGTCCAAAATCCTCAACCAAAGTTAATGCAAATAGATTCACACTGAAGACAACTGCATTTGTTAAATTTTCTGCATAAGTTTCTCTACAAATGAGTGGAAAGGAAACTATTAAAGGATACATTGAGTTGAACACACACGTACGAAAAATTGCAATCCAGTTTTACACTCGTTGTTGCTAATGTTAATAGCGGTATATGGATTTAGACACAGGTTATATCTATTTGTAACGTGTCTTATTTCCCTTATAAATATTCAGACGTCTTCTGACTCCTTCAAAAGAAACTTGCTTTTTTTTTTCATTCCCTTTTGTAATTATTCCTTTCATGCTGATAATTACAAAAATGTTTGATGGAATGAATAAAAAAATAAAGTTCTTAATCTAATTTTAAATGGCGTGACCTTAGAACATTTATTTAGAAATAAACTTGGAAAAAATACGGCACATTCGAAAAAATTACGCAATTTTACTGTTTACTGAAGGGAAAGTATTTTTTTTTCACAATCATTGATGCATGTGCAGTTTCCTTCTCTTATTTAGAAACCTTTTTTTTTTTTATTCTAATCCTTCAATTGTATGATTAAACACTTCATATTTGTTTTACCGCTTTCTGCTGCCTCAATCAAATTTTTTCATAAACAAGAAAACTGCTGTCCTTGGTTATGTTTGTGATTCCATTATTTACAATTTCATTAATTTCAGCGAAGTTTCTGACGGCTCTACAAAAATATAAACAATAAGCAAAGCATAAATAGAATCTGACTTCATTGTCATTACGACGCAATATGGCGACTATGATGTACAAGATGGGGCTATTAACTAACGGGACCGATGCTTTAAAACATTTTATTTTGATTTCATACATATTTTCTTATTATCACCTCCAATATATACCCCTTCTCTATCCTACAACGCTCCATGCGAATCATCAATTCCTTGAAACAGTGCTGGAAGTCTTTGCCAGCTCCTTCGGGAAGCGTGCTTTTTTCTTTCACAGCTTCAACGGTCTCAAATATTGTTCCTTTTAATGCAGATTTCACCTAAGGAAACAGATAGAAGTCGTAGGGCGCAAGATCCGGCGAATAAGGATGGTGGTCTAATACTGGGATGCTGTACTAAACTAGAAACCTCTTGTTAGACAATGCGGAATGATTTGTCCTTCATCAATTCGGGTCGTTTTTTCCTTTTTCTTTCAGGGAATTCAACAAGAACGTGAAGATAGTAGTGTTAATTAATAGTTTGACCTTCATTAACCCAGCGAAGGTACACAATCCCATGAATATTGTAAAAAAACAATCATAATTGCTTTGAATTTTGATTTGTTCATTCGCGCTTTTTTTGGCTCTCGGTGTACTCCAAGCAAACTGTCCGTTTGGCTCTCCGTACGGATTATTTGCCAATTCCTACCATCTCAGCAATCGCACGAATACTTACCTGACAGTCAGATCGAACCAGATTACCAATTTCTTAGATATTGCCATCCATTTTTAACGTGGAAGGGCGACCCGGTCATGAATCATCTTCTCGGCCCTCTTGAGAACACTTTAACCACTCAAAAACATGTGTATGCGTTAAAAATTCATTGTCATACATTTCTTTCAATAAATTATAAGTTTCAATAACGGGTTTCCAAGTTTCATGTAAAGTTCAAGTTCAACAATTTATTGCTTTGTTGTTACACTTGTTATTTTTCCGGCTAAACAAATGAATGAAAGCTATGGTTATATGCGAATGAAGGCTATGGATATGCGGATTTGTTTACAGAAACGAGGGGCACTGCATTCAAAAGAGAAAGCTTCATGCTAAACAGCTGTCGGTCGCTGGAACAAGCGAACTTGTTCTGTAGCAGCGTCAGTCTTGTCATAAAATATCGACACCTCATACTTTACTGGAATTTCTCTGGAGCTCTAAACACCTTAAAACTCTCAAGCATTCGAAATGTTTGTGGCAAAATATTTAACAAATTAAGGTTATTTTACCGATAATCATAATTGAGTGTTGAACTTCGCAAATACGATCAATTTAACAAACTAAGCAGAGCACCTTATTTTAATCATTATTTTTAAACGAAACATTGCGTTTTTCTAAAAATATTCTACTTCTGTCGTAAAGTCATCATTACAAAACGTGCAATTGGAGCTTTTTCTTACCTAATTACAGTAACCTCAATAATAAAGCATAATTGCTAAAAGATATTTTTGAGATTATTGTTAATACATCAAACGAGTTGGGAAAAAACTTCACATTTAAAAATTCTTGGATGTTATACTAAAATATCCCCGATTTTGATCTAAAAAGAAACACACTTTTTGTATATATTCCTTTTATTTATAAAGCATAGGTTATTGCATCATGTACATGTCAAATTCGACCTTGAATTAATGTTAAATCTGTCAGAACTGAAATCGATGAAAGAAAATATTATTCTTCAAAAAGATTCCTTTCATAAGGAAGTTTAATTTGCAATGTCCTGTTCAAAGAATAAAGTATATTTCTTAATTTTTAAGTACTTTTTAAAGTACATTTATTTACGTCAAGATTAGTAACGAATTTCAGTTCACATATAGTTTTTGATAACTATGATACAGGCAGTGAGTGTAGAAAGTATTCATACATTAGTAATAAAGAGCAAGAAGCGTCAAAAAGTACTTTAAGTTAAATTACATAAGTCTACAGATATTAATAGAATACTATTTACATCTAAAACTTACACAAAAAAATTGTGCATAAAATATTTTATTTGTAGAACATAAATAGTGCATTATCTTGTGGTGCATTCGTAAAATGCAAAGAATCTCAAATGCTTCAAATAGCACTTTATACTCAACACCTTGTAAAATATCCATCAGCTTTAATAATTGCTTTGAACCTTCTTTGCATGGAATTCTTTGCATATTGCAAGTCACTGAACTGGAAATGTTGTCTCATTTCCCTTTAAGAGCGTTTATCAAGCCATGTTTATTGGAAATCAATCTAATTAGAACATTTTGATCATGAATGCATGCTCAATGGGTTTGATGCCAGTGATTGAGAAGGTAATATCATAAATTTAGGAGAGTTATATAATATCCAATAAAAATATTTATGACTGTATGCTTGGGATATGTATCATGTTTAAAATATACTAACCATGAAGGCTAATTTTTGCGGCATTACTAAATTATTTTTTCAAAAAGTTTATATAAAGCAAATGAGATTTGTTTCCATTAATTGGGACAAAATTGCCAACCCCTTAGATACTCATACAATCAGAGTCAGCCTTCTCTATAAAGGGGATTGGAAGCAAAAAACCGTTAGGGCACCAACATTTTTTGTAAAGTAAAAAAAATTACAAATACGAACCCATATTACTAATGCATATTTATTTAATGCGTGATTTTGTTTTTTCTAATACATTAATTACTTCAGAAACATTACAATTTTTTGCAATTTCTTTTTTGATGCTTAATAAGCGTTATGCACACATGCTTTTTCTTAAAAAGTTCAGTTTCAGTGGATATATTCAGGAGTTCTCCAAATCCAATAACAAAAACTAATCACTCGTATCATCAAGAATTAGTTTGAAAATTGTCGAATTCATAGATCTTGTACTATAATAATGTCCACGATGAGAAATGAACCTTACGTCATACTGACAAAGATAGGAATGGTGTCAAGTTTTCATGTGCAAGAGATATACTATTTTAGTTCGTAGTGATAACATTATTGGAGTGCCTAGCCCTGTTGGGCTTTAATCTCCGATATACATTTATAAAGCTTGATTACTTCAAGTGTACAGTGCAATTAGGTATTTTGATAAATAAGATAAATTAAGTGATTAAATAATTTAAATGAATGAGAACTTGCAAAGTTTAAGAGGAAAAAGTAACGTTATATTTAAGTTTTACATGAAAAATTAACTGTAAGTGCTGAGAACTAGAGATTTTACATGAGAGGGGTAGGGGAATACAGGGTGAAGTGCGTTCGTCCAGTCAGGAGGCAGCAGCTCTGGTTGTGTCGGTAACGGTAACGGCTAAAATTACGAGGTTCCTATTTAACAAATTAAATTTACTCTCTCATAATTTATAAAAGAAAATATCATAATTATTTAAAATTTTACTCAATTTGAAAAAGCTATCAAAGTTAGGATCAAGGCAACAAGAGCCTGAGCATTCGAGAGAGTGAGGAACTGCCGAAACAAACTAGGAAAGTAAAGTTACGAGAGCACGCATTGTCATTGGATGTTGTAGCCGTAAGCTAAGAAGCATATACAGCAATGGGCGGAGTTCGAAGGCGAAACGGTTTCGAGAAAGCTGATGTCCACGGGACTTTGAGAGGTTATAAAAAAGAAGTGCAAACTATTGAAATGAAAAGAATTAAAAAGAAATGCCGAACCGAAACCAATTTAAAGGAAAATTTAGCAATTTAATGGTAAGGGAAGCTTTAAACGCGAGAAGAATGAGTCGAAAAGAGAGAATTATTGAATTTTGAAGTATGCGCCACTAGCAACGCCTGGTGGAGAGAATTGTTTCTACCTTAAAAAATCAGTTTTTAATGTAAACAAATTAGAAAAGTACTTAAATTTTCAAGATTTCGAAATTTTAAAAATTTTGAAAGTGGTCGACAGTGTTACGCGAGGTCCATTTTGACCGTGGGACATTGCCACTTATCGATGTGAAGTCCAGAATTTTAAAAACTAAGCAGGATTTTACTAATGAATTGCTTCAATGCGCTCGTAGTCTTTCGAGTACTGGAAAGTGCTGATATGAAGTGTCGGAGCGCAGCTCGAGGTCGTTTTTGCGATGACGCAATGCTTGCGTCGTACGCTGGGAGCTGGTGAAGCAGTTCATTAGGTATTTAAAGATCCTATGAAAGAAATTTAATGATTATTTTTTAATAAATTCTAAAATTAGTTCAATTTTAAGGTCTTTATGCAGGACTTCATTCCGAACAAACCAGGGAGCATTTATCATTTTTCTAAGGTGGATATTTTGAAAGACGTGCTGTCGATTCAGATGGGTGGTCGCTGCAGACGCTCAAATAGGCGACGCGTACAACACGATCTGGTTGTGTCTGGAGTGGGTGTGTCAGTGTGAGGGTTTCTGCGAGGGATCCAGTGTTTGTGTTCTGATTGGCTAGGAGTAAAGGAGGGTAATTTTGTATAAAAAACTGTTTGGTTATGTAGGGTGAATAATAATTCTACCACGCGAGATATGATATATTATTTAATGTCGTTGTAGTGTGGGATTTCTAGAATTGAGGGATTTGTATTTTCATTCATTTTATCTTGAAAGGTTTCATTAACGGTATTAATACGATCTTTAAGTGTGGGCAGGTCTATGGAGTTTCTTAGGTCTTCATTTCTCATGAACCATCTTGCATTACAAATCATTCTCATGATATTGTTTTGCAAGATTTCAAGTTAATTGTTATGAATTTGAGCTGTCTGCTTCCAGATGCGACAAGCGTAGGTTATGATTGGACGCAGAAGTTGTTTGTAGACAAGCATCTTATAATTAAAGTCTAACGAAAGAGTTTCGTCGTATTAATGGGATTAATTTTTTCGCGGCTTGTCGAAACTTATTTTGAATTAGTGTGATATGTTGGTTGAAGGTGAGACCTTTATCTAACTGATTGGAACCATAGTATTTTATTGATGTGTAAATAAATGTTTAGCGTGGGATTACGAGTGCATCTTACGGAGAGGACGGCCTCCGTTTCAGAAATATTCAGTGCAATTTTCCATTTGGAGAACCAATCCTCTAAGTAAGCGAGGTGTCTGTTTAGGTGGTGGTCTATTGTTTTGGGGTTTTTGATGCTTTGCAAGTATCGCTGTGTCGTCTGCGAACATGCAGAGAATAGTTTTGTCTAATCGGGGTATATCGTTCACATAATTTTGGAAGAGAGCTGGCCCTAAAATCGAGCCCTGAGGGACGCCCGCGCTAATTTGTCTTGGTGATGAAAAGTTATTATTAATTTTAACAGAGAAGGATCTATCTTTTAAATATGAATTTATTAGAATAATTAGGTGGGGGGAGAACTCGTTTTTTATTAATTTATAGATGAGCTCTTCATGCCATACTCGGTCAAATGCCTTTTAGATATCAAAGAAAAACGTCCCTGCTTTATCTCGATTTCTTTGGCTTGCTTTGATGCATTCGCTTTGATGAATTCCACCACTCTAAGGAGTTGGTGGGTAGTCGACAGCCCCGATACGAAGCCGTGCTGTTCGGGTATTAAAATCTTGTTTTTCTTCATGTGATCATTCACTATTTTAATTCTTGATCATATTGGGACCCCTCAATCGCGGGGCCCCAGTGCAAGCATCGCCCCCCAGACAGCCGGCCCTGCATACAAGCCCAAGCAAGCATGCTTTCTCCTCCATATTTTAATGTTGATAGTAAATTCCTTGGATGCATTTCTGTGTTCCGTTCGATCCAGAAATGAAAACTTATTTTTCTACAGAAAAAATAATTTTTTTCCAAAGCTTCTGACTTTTGGTTACTTTTTTTTTTTTATAACAAAGGATAATTATAATTTCCCATTCCTTTCAATCTCTAAAAAAAATTTCGTGCTACACAGCCTTGAAAAATTTGTTGCCTACATGTATTTCAAATTGTACCAACAGATACGGCAAATCCTTGGTTTTTATTCATATTATTATTGTAGTGTTGTTTCATTTCTGATGCCAAGTTTAGGAGCACTTTTATCCGGATTTTTCATCAGTGAACGAGAGAGAAATCGTTTGTCGACAGAGTTAAGTAGTGATGGCCGCCCCGGATAAGGAACGTTATGTAATATTTCAGAAGCCATAAGCTTTCAAATAACAGACAGCACAGCAGAACATGGTCTATCAACTAATAACGAAATTTAACTATCTACGCTTTACCGTTTTCACGAAGCTTTATAATAAATTTTATTTCAGAATTGCAAGTTTCTTTAGACATACAGAAACGAAAATTCAACATACGTTGATATATCGAACTTAAATTACATTATGTCATCTTATATATGCCTCAAGATAGCGATGTCAGTTATCTCGAATAAGAACTCATTGATACAATCACAAAACATAACATAAAAATTGGATTGTTTCAATGTATGAATACTTTTTCATGCCTAAAATCAGTAAGCTCTAGTTTTCTGAATATTTAAAAGACATTTCGATAGTTATACATTTTTATACCACATTCATATTTGTAAATCAATGTTTTATTAAATGTTATGTTGAATTAACCTTATTTTAATTAGTATTCTAAAACCATAAATACTTTCGCAAAAACGCTCTTGTACGAATAATTTCTACACTTATAGTATATTTTTAAGCTTTTCTGTGGTCGCGGAAGCCAAGTGGTCATGGTCGCGAATTTGCGACTGATGTTGTTTCTGTCGAGTCTTGGTTTGAGTCCGATGACACGAAAAACCCGTCGTAGCGGGGTTGACGCACGTTAAATATGTCAAGGCTTCAGGTCCTCCGGTTGGAGTGATGTGGAAGTTTGAAGAGGGAAGTGCCTACTCAGGTGTCATCCTCGTCACTTGACGAAGTTCAAAACAACAAGGTCCATCGCCAATAGCTCTCGAGTAGCTTCTTAGAGAATCATTAAAAAACACAACAATTTTATACTTCTCTTAAGCATACTAACCTTAAGATAGTATAATCAAACAAGAAGCTACCAATTCCGAATCATTATTCTGAATTATGTGTTTACTTTCATGAATTAATTCTATCAAAAAATATTTTATATACTGAATCTATATTTTTTATATACTGAAAGTATTACATATATTATTATTCATAGTAGTGTTGGATGAGTTATTTCTGAATTTTATAATTCGGGATAAGCTGCAGTGAGTATGCCCCTTTATAAAATAGCTCGCAATACAGAAATAATTTAAGCTCGAATATATATTTTCCTGCTTCAATAAACAGTAATTTAAGTAATACCGAAATACACTTAAACGTTCTCAGCGATAGATTTAGAAAGCTATATAAATTCTAAAGAGGAATCACCACATTATATTTTTCACATACGGTTAAGGAATCCAGGTAGTTCTCTTTTTAATGTGTTAAATCCTGCAACTTATCTGTGATTTAAGACGACCGAATAAAACAACTGCTATACATATTTCAAAATAGATGCCCCTTCGAAAAAATTTAATGACTATGTTCAAGCATCTGAAAATGGATTCTGGTTCTTTTTTCCAACCAAAGAAATTCGGAGTTAGAAACACTTATATCGCCCCTTCACACTCTTCAGAAATCATAAACTTAATATATTTAAAAATAGCCCTCGAGATTTACTAAGGATGGATAAGACCCCGCTGTGTGTGTCGCTCAAGGCGAGTTATTAGAAGACAAATGGCTCATTTTAACGCATAGTAAATAGGGGAATTGGAAGCAAGCGAACAAATTTAAACAAATTTTACTTTGATTTTAACTTATTACTATACTGAGTTGCATAACATATGTTACATAACACATTAATATGCACACGAAAACATCCAGTTCAATATTGTTATTAAGTTCTGACCCTTCCTAATAATTTATACAGTTTTGCGATAAGCAAAAAATGTTGATCAGTTTATTTTTTGGGATTGGCTAAAAAGAATAAAACTACTTCATCTCAATTATTAAGCAAAAAATATATGTGTGTGTGTGTGTTTGGCATAACAAGCACAAACAAAACACACTTCTAAGTATTGGTAATCATACATACTAGTACACACGGGTTTACATAATAAATTAATTTATAGCAAAACTAATAAGATGAATGACGAGAAAGAAAGGGCACGAGAAAGAAAACCGAATTGAGCATAACTAAATGACCACGTCATATCCAAATATTCTTATATCGTTTGATATTTAAAATAATATGTTCAATTTTAAACAGAAATCAATGCAATAAAATGTCAGTGGTTAAAGTAAAAATATACGTCATCTCCAGAATTCACTTAAAACATAGTATAATTATGAGATATATTAAGTCCAGAGGCAACAAATCCCTACACCATTTTTACTGTATGTAATCACCGCAATTCAGGGTTGCTCCCAACCAAGATTACGTGGTGGTCAGAAAATAATTACGCCGAAATAATGACTCCCATGTGTGATCTTACCTATCGAATACGGTAAATAAAATGCTTTGAATAATATCGAGCGAATGTTTTATTTATTTTTCCCGATATCGAAAATTCGAATGAGAATCTCAGTGGGTTTTTTTTTTTTTTTTACATTACATGCACAATGTTACTTTACCTCCATTCCTGATGGAAACAGCAACAAAAAAAAATTCAATTTTTGTGAAGAACGGAAGAAAAACAATATTTTTTGAAGATCATTCTCGCAGATAGAAGAAAAAGTAAAAGAAGAAAAATGAAACTGGTTCTCTTTTCACTTCAAATAAACCGACTAAAGTTGAGCGTAGGTTTCCCATTTGCAAGTGCCATATTCGAAGCTTCAACAAATTCCATTTCTTTTCGTATTCAAAACATGTCTGAGACTATTTGAAAAAAAAAAAACGGAGAAAAACTATTTGGGAAAAAAGCGGAGTCACTCAAATCGGTAGCAATAAGGAAAATATTTAGATATGAAACGGGTTTTCATAAAGATGATAAGGAAAAAAAAATATTTTATGACCATTTTCAGAAAGAACTTTTTTAAAAATATACAACCACTGCAGATTAATTTATAGTGTACAGCAAAGATTTGGAAAGACTGAGTATATAAAATTTGCATTCGTAGAAGTTAAAAAGAATTAAAAAGAAAAAGTTTCATTTTGAGTATCCTTATAAAGCTGTTGTAGAAATAATCTCTTTTCTCCCAAAATAATATCATCTTTTTCGAATGTAAACATTTATATGTCGCTTTTGTTCCCACACAGACAAAATATTATGTCAAATGCAGAAAATACAGATACTGGTGGCCGCGGTAGCCTAGGTGGACATGGCAGCCGTGGCCGGCGATTTTCGTCGAGTCGTAGGTTCGAGCCTTGATGCCACAAAATACCCACCGTGCAACCAAAACTGGCGCACGATAAATCTGGCAGGACCCTCCCTAAGTCAGGACCCTAAGAGAGGGGGTGCCAGCTCAAGTATTGTCTTAGTCATTAGACCGAGATTCCAAATTACGAGGTCCGTCGACAATAGCCTTGTGCAACATTAATAAAACCAAACAAACAATACAGTAACTGTGCAAGACATCTTCATGAAAATGACTTTGGTTAGATTTGAAACATTCTTTAATAAATAAATGGGAACGAAATTCAAATCTTTTAATCTATTAATACAAATAAAGATTTCTCAACTTGTGAATTTCTCAACGGCGAAGAAAACAGGCATTTTGAGAAATGACAAAATCTAAAAACACAATATTCCAAGACTTTTTTAATTTGACACGATCATGGAAATTCCATGTATAAGAATCGTTGAAATTTTACTACTATACTGAATCAATTCTATTAGCTTCTAAAAAGCAAGGGAAAAAATAAAGTTAAGTGCTTTTATAATTATCAGAATATATATTAGAATTTAAAAATAGTTAAATATCATTTAAATTTAGATAACTTTAATTAAATGAAGGAATTATTTACTTCGACAACTTTTTAAATGTTTCAGTAGTTAAACAACAATATTTTCGTAATTATAAAATTTCTAAGAAATTTCAGCACAATAGAAGTTTTCAATTGAAAATGCGTAATTTAATGCAGATAAAAATATAATAATATTTACAAAACAAAGCTTGACAGCGGTAACCGTATGGTCACGGTCCCGAGCTCGCGGGAATAATTATTTCCGTCGAGTCGTAGTCGACAGTTTTTTTTTTTTTTATTTCACTTAAGATTCATCGTGTCACGGGGCTGATGCATGTTAAATCTGTCAAGGCTCCGAGTCCTTACGTTGGCACGGTGTATGATTTCAGAAAATGGGGTGCCAGCTTACATGTCGTCCTCGTCACTTGACCAAGGATCAAAACTACGAGATCCGTCACCAATAGCCTTCATGTTGCTTTTGGGTGCGATGTTAATAAACATTAATTCAATCACACCATTGATCGATTTTTGATTGAATTTCAGTTCATTAATAATATGCAAAAAAATATTTGGCGAAACTTTAAAACAATTATGGTATTATATATATATATATATATATATATATATATATCCCATTCGTTTTCAACGGTAAAACCAAAAATCTTAGGTATTTCCCTAAAGAATAATCTAGTTTTGTAGTAAAGTTAAATATCTAATTACGCACAATGAATAACGAGTTCCTTCAATACGGAGAAACAAGCTCCGCGTCTCCAGAAACAATTACGAGGAACTTTAAACTGCCCGTGGAGGAACAGGACTTCGTAATTGTACATTTGCTCAATTAATCGTTTTTTAATGGTCCCTTTATTATCAAAACGAGGTTCCAGATTTGGACCTGACACAAAAGAATAAATACGGGTACGCTAGACACAATTAAACTAGATCTACCGTCTATATTGGGAGAAAAAGAGTATTTGTGTCTATAATTTTGACAGTTGCCATGGCTCTGAAGTTATGAGAAAGTTTAAATGAAAAGAGAGGCAGTATTTATAAAAGTAAATATAGAACAGTTTATTTGTGTATATTTAGTTATTTTTAATAATTAGAAATAATTGAATATGTTCTGAATGAGGTATGTTTTGCTCTTTAGTTCTCCTAAAACACGTCAATGTGATGTGTTCTACTTTCTGATAGGTATGACATGTGTTACAGATACTGCAACATTTATTCGTTGATATATATAAAAAAAATACTTAAAAATAAATAACTTTTCTATTATCTAATCCTTATTATCTACTAGCCGTTTTTTATTTGCCAAAAATAAAAACTTAATAAAACTAATTAAAAAATTAAAAATATTAAAAAAATTAAAAATAATAAAAATAACTAAAAAATTAAAAATAATAAAAACAACTAAAAAATTAAAAATAATAAAAAATATTAAAAAAATTTAAATTTAAAATTAATTAAAAATAATTTTATTTGACACAAAAATTACTTTGGTCAAATAAAATTATTTTTTTACTTATAAAAAGTTAAAAAACTGAGAATTAAGATATTTATGAATAAATTTCCTTAAAATTACGCAGATAAATTTATAAATGTATAAACTAGGGATTGATCGAAAAGCAAAGTGGGATTCGCAGCCACCTCATAAAATACTGGAATGATATTAACGCAAACGTAAAATTAAATTTTTTTTTTTGCAACGCATAACCGAAATTACTACAAAAAACCCGTATCTTTAGACCAATGATTTATTTTTCTTTCGCTGATGATTTATTTGTACGCAGTTTTATTTATTTTTTTCACTTTCTTGGATGCTTTGTTCATTCAGAACTTTCATTCTTTTTCTCCTCTGAAAGCTTGGAAATAGAAAATTTTGTTTTTTAAATGACAACATTCATCTCTATCAATGACAAAATTATTTGAAACATAGTTGAAAGAATAGTTATTTAAATCATTTTGCACCGACTTTAGCCCATAAAAACCTTAATTAAACGGTAGGAATTTGAACTATTTTAGGATAATGAAAATTAATGGCTTTCTGTTTTGAGAGCTTCTTTATAACATTATTTGAAGGAAAAAATTAAATTCTGGAATCAAACATAAATTTTAACTGAATCGAAGAGTTAATTAAAAAAAAAAAAAAAAAAAAAAAAAAAAAAAGATGATTTATCCAACATTTCATTTTCAGTATTAAAAAATAACGAAAGAAATTAAAATATTTCATCCTATTTCTGGTCAAACGAATGCTGCTCGCGGTTCAATAAATATCTGACAACAAAAGAAAAAAAACTGTTATTATTCATCTTCTAATTATCGCTCAAACAAAATAAAAGAGAAGAGTTGCACCATAAAAAAGAACAATACAAAGAAAATCATATTTTTTGTTCAAAAATTCCTTTTTAATGCAATTCATACACCTTAAAAGATGTAAAAAGGCAAAATTTGTACTATATAAATAAAATTATTATTCAACTAAGTTTGCACTTACCAGTTACGGATTTTTTTTTTTAAATAAATGTTTGGTTTTTTTTTAAATTACAGAAGTAAAAACTCCTTCTTATATTCAAATTCCTAGGTCACTAATTCACAATGTATTTCTTTCGGTGAAATTTTCATATATTAATAAATCTGAATATAGGCTTCTCAGATATGAATTTTTAAAACTCAAAACGTCTTTTAAATAAATTTTGTGACCATAAATCATTAACTAGTTTTTTATGCATGAATTAATTATTTCTATTTTAAAGTGTGGAATAATGTCACACACATAGAACAAAAATGAATATAATAAATACCTATATCCAGATCGAAAAACTCGAGAGAACAAACTTGGGAAAACGATTTATTCGTTCAGTTTCTGAATACTTTACATCGTTACAGTTACATACTCGTGCTAAAAATTGCACCAACATGTTTGACAATCATAAAGCCATTTCGATTGTAAACAGAAAAAAAAAAAAAAAAAGAATTTGTCAGCTAAATTGCCCATTGTATTCAAATGAGAAAAATACGGAATTATTTTTTTTTACCGCATCTAGCACAAAAATAGTATACGCATAATAATTTTGAGAAAACATTCTTAGTTTCTCTCTGCATTCACCGGAATAAAAGTATATCAAAATATGATTGGACGTCAATTTCAGGATTAGACAAGAAGTAAACTTGTTTTGAAGTTAAATACAATCCTCGTGATGTGATTTACAGAAAGCTCTTTTGATAAGGATACAGACAATTTGTCTCAAAAGCTGAAAAAAAAAAAAAAAAAAGGTCATAGTAGATTCACCAAATCGTAAATTCAAAGGGAAATCATCAATCAGGAGAATCCACAATATAACTGTCAGTTCCAGTTAAGTAGTAGGATCATATGTTCTCAACGGCTTCTATGTGTAAGACGAGTACTCATAAACAATTGAAGAGCAATGCTCCGTAAAGAGCGGTGACTGAAACATACTTTAAAACGTTACGGGTAATAAAAATCATGGATGTGGTCATTCAATGCACGACAATTCGTGCTATTGTTGTGCGTCATAAAACGTGATTCGCACGAACTGAATAAATAGTTAGTGAATTCGATTCGTCACGAAGGGGGAAATCACTCACCTAGACTTTAAAAAAATGGAAAGAAAACGATACTGACTTAATTTCCAAAAATGTATGAGTGCGTGTGTTCATTTCAGACAAAATATAGATACATTTTACTGTTTAATTATTCCAGATATATTTTTACAGATACATTTGCAGATACAATTTACAAATACATTTACTGTTTAATTATTCCAGATATATTTTTACAGATACATTTGGAGATACAAATTACAAATACATTTTACTGTAAAATAATTCTTAAAAATTATTTTCACAAAATGTTAAGGAATAGGATCTGAATTCGGAACATTCTTTCAAATACAAAAGTGCTTCAGCATAAAAATTCTGCATTTTAAGTTCGATATACAATAAAAAAAAACATATTTTATAATACTACTCGTTTGAAACTGATTCAATGCCTTTCTTTTTGTATTAAATATGCTCCATGTTCCGTCTCTTAAACTGTAAAACTAAAGTTTTTTTTTTCACATGACAAAGAGGTTATATGTTAAAGGGGAAAAATGTATATTTGTGAAATGAGATATCCTAAATATTTTAGAGTAATGAAAGGTTACAACGTTTAGCATATTTTAAATGTTGCAACGCTTAGAATATATTAAATACAGTCAATAATTAATGGGACGAAAGCACCAATAATATGACACATGAAAAATGGAGGTGAATCTGAAATGTAGTTGAAGGTACGATGAAAACGATTCACAAGCGTTCACTCACTTGATTGTTTTACGAGTTTGGCAAGGAAAAGTACAAGGATGACAATTGGGAACGGGGACCCTCGCATCTTGGAATAGAAATTTCTGTTCTTTCATATGAACTGCTGTTATCTGTTTCTGTTCAGTTTTTAAGAACTGTTCTTTAATCTATTCTTTAAATCCAGTGCTCTTAAAACTCCTATAGCAAAACCTCAAACGAATTCAAATAAATTTAACATTACAGAATTATTGCACGTATTCTCATTCGATTATTTTATACATTAGAGAAAAATTCAAGTCAGTATAATTTTTTTTAAGAATTTTTTTTTGGTATTAAATTAACACTACGCAGCACATAATTTTTTACTAACAGATAGGATAAAAAAAAAAGGATCGTCTCAATATAAGTATTTTTTATATATTTACTAGTTCAAAATAAAGAATAAATAGATAATTGCCTAATTTTACAGGAGATTCCCTAGTGGAAAAAGTAACCCTTTTAAAAAAAATAGCGTTAGCGAAAAGTGAATCAGTGCACATATGCTTGAACAGCAAGAATGGAACTCAATGAACAGATTAAATGAATGTGAGTAAAAGAATTGAGAACACGGAATAGATGAGAATAAACATATGGGACGGAGAAGAGTTGGAAGAATTGATCAGAGCTCAAAAAGGAACGGACTAACTGTCAACGAAGTCTCTCGATTTTGACAGGGAGGAAAACTATTCGAGACAACTGAAAATATGTTCCTGGGGGGTTTGTCCTCACTGAGCTTGGTCCTCATTCTTTTAGATGAAATGGCTCAAAAGAACAGATTGTTCTTTTGATCCTCATCTCTTGCCGCGTCCATTCATTTAATTATCCATTCGTTGAATCCCAGGAGCGCAGATCTACAATCAACGGTATTGTTACGATTTAACGAAGCTCAGGCAATGAAATCGAAAAATACCCGAAAACTTTCTAATAGAGTCATTATATTGCACAACATTAGACCATACATAGCCAACGCCACACACGAGCCTTTGCTTTTCAAGTGCGAAGTCTTCAACCACCCCCAATCTCTGAAATCCAGACCTGTACCACATCTTTGGTGAACTCAAAAAAGCGCTGTGGGGATAATGGTTTCAAATGGTCAATGAAGTCAAAGAGTGTGTATGCAATTAGTTGAAACAGCAGCTGAAGGACTTTTACGTCATTCTGGGACTGTTGTCACAATGGAATAAATGCCTAAGTGATTTCAGGCAATACTTTTGAAAATCATCGAATAAATTCTGGTAAATATCATCTGCCTGATTATTTTCTAACTGTACTTTAATATAAAAATTGGGATAGTTTTTCTATCTAAAAATATGTTCCAAGTTCGGTTGTAACTCTTCCACATTAAGCGAAAACAACTTTAAATTGTTTTTCAATCAGAATTTATAATTCAAATAATACTTTGAAACTTATTTTAGCACCTGTACTTTTAAAATAACAACATGAAATCAGAGGGAAGGGGGAAAGGAATGTTCTTTAATCACTATCGATGTAATGAATTAAGTATGAGATACCGTTACCACAGATGTAAGGATGAATTTCAAATTAAAAAAAAAAAAAAAAAAAGAAGGCGAACAACTCTGTCCCGTAATTTCATGCAATTATCGTGAAACTGTTCATTTGATGCGATTGTTTATCAACGTCATACTTAGAAGTAAACACGACGGCTTACTGAAACGGACTTCACAATTTTTAACCTCGCTTAAGTGACGAAGACGACACTTGAGCTGACACCAACCTCTCCAAACTTCCACACCGTGCCAAGTGGAAGACTTTGAGCCTCGACAGATTTAATGTGCATCAGTCCAGGCTACACGGCAGGTCTATAGTGGCATCAAGGCGCGAACCCATGGCTCGACGAAAACCGCCAGCAGCGAGCCCGCAACTATGACGATAACTATCGCGGACTAGAAAATTGTTTATTTGTTAACCAGAAAAAGTATTCACATTAAAGCTGCGTTCTAAACGCAATACTCTACAAGGAGGAAGGAAATCAACGTGGTGTTTTTTTTTTTTTTTTTTTTTGAGAGAGAGCGAACGAGAGAGCTATGTTCTTCGTTTTTCCAAGGAAATGTACTGTTTCTGTTCATAACGTAAAACTAGCCCTTAATCAATCAAGAAACTCTTCAAATCACTCATCTGTATTTTTCTGTTTCTCTTTTGGCCATTCCAGGAACGAAGATTCAGATGAAAATGAAAATTTTATTAAAATAACAATTCAATTTTAATGAAAGGGGAAATATATTTGCTTACATATTACTCATTTAAAAGAACAGTTTCTTCCCTTTTCCATACATAAAAATTGTTTTAAATGCGTGTTTCAGAGCAATTCATGCATGCGAAAACTGTTAGAATGTAGTCGAACGATATACATGAATTTTTGACTTTTGATTTTTTTTTATCAACGAAAGAAATTCTTAGTAGTAGATACACAATTTAGTGCGATAGCGAAAATATTCTATCTTTATAAAAGAATCTACATAGATATACTCAGTAGCATTATGAAAAAAATGTACTCTAATACCTGCGTTCAGTTGTCACATTACAAAAACATTCTTAAAATGAACAATGCTACAGATTTCACCACATGGAAGAATAAATAAGAAAAAGAAAGAAAAATGCCTTTTAAAAAATTATAATCATTCCTTAGAAAATTATATGAATCAAAAATACCTTTTTGTGTCGTAATAAGGATAAATACGAGTATATCAGTATTTTTTTTTTCGTGGTACGCTGGTACACATCTCACATGTGTTATGAATGCCCAACATACAATAGATGAGAGCTTGAAAGATTTTTTTTCCCATTCCGTTTCTCAAAGGTATTGTGAGTTCTTGAAAAAAAGCATGCATGGGTCGAGAGTGTACCCAGACATGCTTCTTTTCAGTGGCGATTGCGCTGCTGTCATAAACGCACAGTTTGGAATAAATAGATTCATTCCTCCGCAGTTGTCAAAAAATGTGTCAGCGCTTTAAAGCAGAGTAACCTTTAATTAGACGAGGATATGAATAATTAAAAAAGCTCGAACAACTGTCTAAAAATATGAGATTTCAATTTAAAATGAAAGCAAATATTGAATCAAAAATAATATCATTAATATTTCACAAATTATTTTATTCGTAACAAGCAACAATAATTATATATTTATAGTATTAAAAACCACGATAAATATGATAAAAAAAACGCAAATTCAATTGAACATAAAAATATAAAAATTATAAAAACCTATCCATGGATCCATCACTCGATTTTCGAAATTGTAATAACATCAAAGAAGCAAAACAAGTAACATAACATGGATTTAAAAGAAGGAGAGAAAAAAAAAAGAAAGAAAGGAAGATATTACATACAGAATTAAATGACACAACCAATAAATACGAAATATAATTCTGTATTTATCGCTTTTCTCCTTTTTGAGTGGTCACATAATTTCCCACTTTTTAAAAAATAAAGTCATTTATGCGTGCGTATTTATTGATTTGATTCGAAACCGAATATGTGGCGAACATTCGCTTCTAATTTTTAGCCCCCCCCCCAAACAGTAGGAAGAATGAATAGCACACACTACAGGAAAAATGGCTGTTGCGATAGGAATAACATAACGTGGAATTCTATTGGAAATGCAAACACCAAATATACGATGGATGAATGATGTTGCGGTATTAATCACTTCCCAACCTTCAAAGGTCGCCCCAAGAAACGCGTGCGCCCACGTGACAGAACAGCACAATAAGGTTGGGTAAGCATAAAAAAATAAGAATCGTCTTTTGTGTTCAAGTTGCATTAACGCGTGGGGTTGAATTGATTAGTGGGCATTTGGTATTCCGAACGTGGGTTTGATGACGATTAGCTACCTTGATGGGAAAATTAAGATCACCTCTAAAAAGAGCGATTGAATTTGTGAGGCGGGGAAGTAGATGAGATAGAGGAAAACGAACGAGCATCGTTTAAAATTAAGAGTCGAAAATTCATTCAGAGCTGTATATTTTGAGTAAATTCTAGTGCTTCATTTGATAGCATTAGAATAATTATTCAATTGAGCAATTAACTTTAATTTAAAAGTTATTAAATAAACCGCAATTGTGAGCCAACTACAATTTTTTTAACATTAAAAAGCAAGTGAAAATTAACTGTCCATTTTTATTCACATAAATAAATACGAGGGCTGAGCTGTTTCTTTAAAATATTTTAATTTAGTAACTTCGTAGTATTTAATTCAAAAAATTTTACTTAATTGCATTTATTTAGAACTAGAAGAATGAAGCAAATTATTAATCACATATTTCATCATCTTGAGTTTTTACTTAATATGACGAGCTAAGCTAATTCTTTTTAACTCCACCCGAGAATTTCAATTTTTGTTTAATTTTGCGAATAGCTCCAGGATTATTTTGAAAAGTGGTCTTGGGGGTGATTCGAGTATTACACTCGAAGTCACTGGAACAATAAAAACATTAACTCAAAATGGAATCAAAATGTTCAGAAAACCTAAGCGATAGATACTTAAAATCAAACCTTAATGATGCAATTCTATAAATTGCGAGCATTGCGAAGTTCTCACTCTTGTTTCATTACGTTATTTTGCATGTTTATATTCAGTTCTACTTCTTTCAGCGAGTCCGTGATTCATTTTCTGTACTTCAGTAACTGAGCGAATAACATAGTTCAATTTCCCCTTATTAGCTTTTTTGTTAAGCAGTCAAGACGAGAGATGATAGATTGGATTAGATGGAGAAACAGCACAGAGGACAACTAAGTTGAAGCCATGTGTAGAAGTTAATACAATTCTGTAGGTATTTATGTTAATTATGATACTTTGAACCCAGATTTATATTCGAGAGTAGTGGGAACTTGCCTTTTAATCTGCTTAGTTTTTAATAATTATATTTTCTGTCCCTCAAGATAGAAGTATGATGACCTTCTTTCATTACATATATATATGAACAGCCATCTTAAATATAATTAAATAGCTAATACGTTTAAATTCCAATTGAAGATACGTAAAAAAAGAACAACACACTTAACTATTTATCAAAGAGTATATGTAAGGTATCTCTCGAATCCCTCTTCACTCAGTTAATCCTAATTTATGCTCAAATAATATAGCTTACCAAATCACTCATTCCGATTCAAGCACTTTTCCATTATTACAGATTTGACACCTATTATTCTGATCAGAAGTTATTTCCAACTACTTTTTAAGAAAAACGATTAATTACTCCAATCTACAACATCTATCAGCTTGTCGTTATCCTCTTTCTCCCTTCTTTCAATTCTATTTCGCTTGTATATCAATGTCTGTAATTCCATTCACCACACTAGATGTCACCTAATTTACTTAATCACGTTTCATTTGTTTGGTTAGGAATTGATATTGTATAAAATATAAATTACCTATAAGTCCTCGAGTTTAGTGAAGAGAAAATCGCGAATAGCCCAACGTCATAGACTTTTTTAACGTATATAATTATTCCTCAAAACGTGACATTAAACTAAAATCTGGTTCAATTTTTCTTTTGAATAATTATGAAATTCAGTGGTTCCCAACAGCGCGCGTCTTCATAGGGGTGCCGTGAAATATTGTAAAAGTTGTTTGAATTGCTTTCCAGTAAAAATTTGTTCAATAATACAGCTTATTTGAGAGTTTCATTACATGTCCATTGCAACTTTTTTTGGTTGCATACGTGTTTTATTAATTTTTATTTCTTACTCACATGATTAGTCAAGCTCTGACTTACGGTAGGGCGCCTTAAGTCGGAAAAAGTTACGGAACACCAGTTTATCTAATGTAGGAAAAATTTAAAAAATTCTAATTTGTATATTAGTGTACATTTGATGACGAAAAAATTTTACTCTCAGCAAAAAAATAGTTCAATCCTTCTAAAAAGTCTGATACGATACTTGTATATTTTAAAAATGAATAACAAATCTTTCACTTTTATCTAATCACTGAAACTGAAAATATACTGAAATAATAAAAATAAAAAAAATAAGAAAAGTTACTATTGCTTACAACTCTGTGATAACGATTGCATTAGGAGTAGGAAATCAAAGCCCTGATAATATAATAATAAATCCATAGCACCCAGCAGTATAAATGGTAATCGACATCAGAAACGGCGTGTTATCAACTACGAAGACAAATCTTAATGCACGCCGATCGCGGTGGCAACCATAATTTTCGAGGCTTCTATCACCTCTCCAGACAATGAAAATTGCAAAATTGTGGAAGAAATAAAGGATATCTGATTTGGGGTTAAGGCGGTCACTGACAAAAGTAAAAATGAATTATTTATTCGTATAGATCAAGATAAGAAAGTAAAAAAAAAAAAAAAAAAATATTTTCAGACTATATTTTTTTCTCCTGAAGAAAATCATAAAAGACTTTTCTGTTGAATCGCACTTTCAGCAAGATTTGACACCTTAAATGGGGAAAAAAAGAAAACAGCTAAGAAAAAACATTAAAAATTTGTACATAGAATTTTAAAAAAGCAAGAATTACATATAGTATGTCCTCTGAAGTTAAAATTTGTGTTGTGGATGAAATTTAATAAATGTCGCGCAACATGATATTCGTATGATTTGATATCAAACTTAATTACGTTCAAGATCTGAGAAAAATTCCGATTTGTTACCGATATTTCTACAACAGGATTTCATTTTTGTAAAATTACAGAATTGGGAGTTAAATTCCCTAAATGAAGATACTTCCACATCATGAAAAGAAAATTTAGTAGAGATGCTTAACTTTAGACATTCTTCACAAATTAAAATTTATAAGAAATTTTAAAAATATGTGAAATGGATAAAATCAAAATATTACAAAATTAAAGCTAACAATACAGGATAAAATTTAGGATGTGTTGTTGAAGAAGGCTCACAAAATAAGAATTTTTGACAATCAGTCAACATTCCGTTTCGATACGCCAAGCAGAGACAAGAAAGTTGTGTGATATTATGATGCAATATGTTAAATAAATTATTAATTAAACAAAAAGTTAAATTTTAAAAGTAGAGTTTTTTTAACTATTGAAATGTAATTTTTTTAAGTACTTGTTCTACATTTTGTGTAAAAATAATTCAAATAACGCGGCAGCTTTCAAGAATGTGACAAACGTGTTAATGGGAATACACTGGTTCTAGATAAAATAACTCCAATTTATTACAAAAAATGGAAGCACATAAAATTTCCTTCACATTACCGCAGGCTTTTAATATCTTAATGTACATTCCCCAAGAGATTAGCTGTATCAGAATTGGTTATAAAAATTGTGAAATAACTTTAATGAAATACTTCCATAAAAAAAAGGTTAAAATATAAAATGAGTTTTTTACAAATATTTTATTTGCCAAATGTTTCTCTTTTTCAACTACAAAAAAGGGCATACAAACAATGATTCCATTCAGTTAACGTGAAGTAATATACTTCTTAAATTAATAAAACATAATACATAAACATTGAGTTTTTGCTTAATAACGACTCTTTTGATCGATTTTTGGTTAAAACTTGAGAAGTGTTCATAGTATCCATATAGCTGATGTATTACTATTGTTGATGCAATTAAGATCGGGACTTTTTTTTTTTTTTAATTAAATATGGTTTTTAAAAATATTTATAAGAAGTAAAATAGGCTAAATTACAAAGCAATATTGCGCTTGCAAGTTTAAATACATGAGATCATTTAGAGGGAAACAAAGTGTAAATGGAATTATTTTCTGTTTTCTTTTTTTAAAATCTTTGTTCAGAAACGGATTTGTCATATCGTCATATAAATGAGAAGGAAATTCATCATCAACGATTTGTTACGTAGTCATAAGTATCGTCCAATAAACTGACCACGAAATGTCCAGAAAAAATGAAATTTTTTTAAATATCGATCTTTCGTTTGGATCGTGCTTAAAAAAATTCAAAAAGCAGATCGAATATAGGTAAGAGTTTCAATACTTTTTTTTTAATGAATTTTTAAAAAGAAAATAAATATATACTTTTTTTTTATTTTTAATGAAATAATTTGATTTGGCAAAAAGAGCTTAAATTCCTTGGATTATTCTTTGTTTTATTTCTTTAGTTTTATCACTTTTTTGAAAGAGGTCTTTTACTTGCATTTGGTTTTATACCATTTTGTTATAAAATAACTGATGAGTTGGATTCTTAATAGTACTAAAAACACGCAATTCTCAATTCCATGCCTGAGACAGCATTTTGAATTACTTTATCTTCATTTTTGACTTTACTGTCTTTCTTTCTTTCTTCCCTTTTTTTTTTTTTTTTTTTTGATGTTTGCTTCGTAGGTTTTGGTAGTGTTTTGACAATTATGAATTTTGTGCTAACTTTTTTTAAATTACTCGTTTTAATATTCAAGTATTAATATTTTTATATACTCTTGTATATTTTTAAATTGTATTTATTTTGCATACCTATTGAGCACTTAATTATCTTGGAAACAATTATAAATATATATATATATATATATATATGCGTGTGTGTGTGCACGTGCATGTGTGATGCTGCGGCCCCCCCCCCCCGAAAAAAAAACCCGGAATTTTTTTGAAATTATGCATTTTAATTTCTTACAAAAACACAAATTTTCTCGATATTGTCATCTGTTCGGAAATTTTAAACGAGATTTGTCATCAATCGATATGTCGCCATTTTTTAAAGGAGAAAATCACTCATGCACTTTAATTTTTACCAGAGTCATCTTTGTTAGCTGCTCAACAAAACAACAGTTTCTGCGTCGTTCTCCCCCAGTGATAAGAAAAATTCACAGCCGTTCGTTGTTCACTTAAATTTGCCTTCTTAAAAAACGAGACGGGACCAAAACAGCTTCGGCGAGAAACTTCACTACACGCCAATAAAACCTTTCCGGGAAAAACGCTACAGGCAGTTTTGAACTCGCAAAGATACATCATATGTCCCTGATACAAATGCGCATAACGCAAGCTCCACATGGTGCAACGCTATTCCAAGGACTTATAAGTATCCCCTTGCATACATGCTCATTTAGAAAAATGTAATGCTTGCGGAGAATCTGTAAAAAGTGTTTTTCACACAAAAAGAATTATCTTAGCTAATAATTTACGATAAAAAAATTTTCATGAAAATCTACATTAGCTCTCAGTAAAAATATACACATACCAAAAAGAACGTTTTATCAACATTTGATGTATCAGAATGTTACACTAACTTTCGATACCTGCTCATGTTTCACATTTGATGTATCCTATCTCACTGAAATCACGAATTGTAAATATGTGTGCTTCTTATTTCTGAAATACCGTTATACACACCTGATATTTTATTGATACATTCATTCATTTCCATTGATGGTTTAAGCAAATTTTTATCATTGTAAACATGCAATTTATTCAGAAAGAAATTTAAAAAATTTACACATAAATGTAAATTTATTTGATAACCATGGTATTAAAATAATCTCAGTTTTCTTTTTATATTTTGTACCTTACTTTTACCATCGATTCTATGTGAAGACCATTAAGTCAACAAAATATTTTTAATGTGTTAAAATAA
>BMAW01070857.1:795688-853901 GCA_019974015.1 Nephila pilipes | reverse complement strand
CAGTTTTCTTTTTATATTTTGTACCTTACTTTTACCATCGATTCTATGTGAAGACCATTAAGTCAACAAAATATTTTTAATGTGTTAAAATAAAAAATTTTATCCTTTATCTATTTAATTCATAAATTTTTCTTTAATCCTTTGTTTCATCTTAGACGAATTCAAGTTTCATATCTCCTCCATCCCCACATTCCACGAACCATATTGAATTTTAAGGAAATAACTACATTATATAAATTGATACATATGCAAACAATTGTGTTTTAGGATGACTAGATATTCATATAATTAAGAAAAATGGAAAAAAATTGTATTTTGTTGCAATAACTTACGAGATTTATATGAAATCTGATAACTATATAAACTAGTGGATCACTCAAGAAAAATTTCAAAATTCTAATTTCAAACAAAAAAAAGTTACTTGTTCAAATGAAGTTATAAAAAAATATTAAAAACCTATTTCCTATTCAAAAATATGTTTTAATTTGTTTCAAGGAATTTAAAGCAAAGACGTTAGATTTTTCAAGAATATCGAGTCAATATAAAATCTGCGTAACCGTGATTTGGAAAACGTGATATTTTTATCCAGTGTAATATTATATGCATAGTATGTAAGTTATTTTTATTTATTATCCAGTAATATGCAAGTTATTTTCGATTTTCATATTTTATGTAATTTCCTGCGAAACCAACGTGAAAATTAACTTCAATTTTTTCTAAATCTCTCCCCCCCCCCCCCCACACACACCACAAAATTATAGAAATCTGCAATAATGAAATTGTAATCACTGGACACGGAAAGTTTACATCACACTCATAAATTACAAATGGGTATTTTTAATATAAAGATCAGCAACAAGTGGAAGAGAATTTATTTTTCATGTCGTAAAGTGTGTCACGCAAAAGAATATGTTCATAAAAACAGATATCGAACCTCTTTCTAATCAAAATTATTTTTATAATAATAAAATGAATTATAAGGGGAAAAAACTTACTTAATGGTTTTAAACTTTTGATTCAAAAGTTATTTAAAGCCTTTGAAATGTATGCAATAAAAAATGCTTATCAAAGTGTTTACAATAGTTTATGGATATATATATATATATATATATATATATATTGGGGTGAGATAAGATTTATTTTGCAAGTTCAACCAAAATAATACATTAAAAATATTCATAATTGCTTTAAAATGTATTGTTATTTTTTGAATTTGGATGAGAAGGTTTGAATTGAAGGCGTCTGTCATTGCTTGCTGAGACTTCACCTCTTTCTTTGCAAATGTAATTTGTCTTCTTCCTATTTCTTCCTTTTTCTTAATCACATATTTTTTTCGCAACTCAGACCCAAGAATAAACTTGATTTTTTTTATCTATGTAAGTTTGATGCTGTTTTTATAGTGTCTATTAAGATAATGTCTTTTGTTACGTGAACAAGTGCTTTTACGAACAATGTTAAACGGTTTTCCTAATGAATTTTTTCACTGTTCAACAAATTTTCACCTCTCTCTTCGCTTCTTTTGGTCATTTTATTTTGCATTGTAATGGATAAAATGAATTTAAAAAATACCAAAAAAAGTACGAAGCCTATCAAATGTTGAAAAAAAAAAAAACTCAAATAGATCCCAATTGCGCGTACTGTACACACAAAGTTTAAAAAAACACTCAAACACACAAAAACACTCTCACCCAAACTCTCCTTCAAAATTCGATACCACGATAGCCCACCCAAAACTGACTAAAACGCCACTTGTAATCATCCACCCCCCCCCCCCCCCGCTTTAAATATTTGAGTCGGAATGATAACACCTTTCAATGCAGGAAAGAATGGTTGGATCATGACAAACCACATCAACCAAAAGAACTTTGGAATCTGATGAGTCAAGTTTTTGCGAATGTCCCAGGATCTCGCCGATCCGTAACAAAAACTGGAAAAAATTTGGTAAGAAATACCACTAAAGAACACATCAACCAACTCTAAGAATCAATATCAAACATTTTCATCTCATTCGAATTACTTTCTCACGCGTCGTTTGCGTGTGTATGTGTGTTTTCATCTTAAATTAGACTCGTTAGCAAAATTAATCAATTGTGAATCACACAAACTTATAATTGATTGCAAAACAGAATAATCTTTACATAACTAACAGCTATTAAATGACAGAAAATGCAAAAGAATGAGAGATAAAAAGAAACACATCAACCAATAAGGTTAATAGAGATCATTATCTCTATTAACCAGAAAGGTTAATAGAGATAATGATCTCTTAATCATACATTAAATTTAAAATTACACAATTCAGCTAAAAATGCTTGAAACAGCTGGAAACTTAAGAAAGCGGAAAAGGACAACTGTGAGGAATTTTATTGTTAGTCCACATGACACATTTACACTTATTATGTTTTGCATTCATGAGACAAGCTGATATACAAGTTAAAGCAGCCTTACGACTAAAAAAATTTCTTTCATGGATGTACATTACTTTCGAAAGAAATAATTCATACAAAACAGTTTATATTATAATCTTACCACTTCTCTCCTACGTGACATGAAATATAAGATTTAAAGAAAACATAAATAATTGCTGAATTTTGTAATATCACAACAGTGTTTAAATTCTAAAAAGCATTACGAAATTGTTTTTAATTTTCAATCTACTAAAAGACATCAGATGTTTTAAAAAACAAATTTCGGTTCAGAGAAATTTTAAAAAAAATTCTTGGAAAAATTGGAGTTTTCATTAAATTATTTTGAGAATTTATTGATAAAATAAAAAATTACGGATGCAAATGCGGATATAATTTATAACGAGTCTACAACTTGTTATTTTGAAAATATATCACATTAAATATGATGCTGAATAAAAGGAACATTGGCATTAACCCTAAAATAAATAT
Organism: Nephila pilipes; assembly: GCA_019974015.1. Lineage (NCBI taxonomy): Eukaryota > Metazoa > Arthropoda > Arachnida > Araneae > Nephilidae > Nephila > Nephila pilipes. Next base: position 851,004 of record BMAW01070857.1, on the reverse strand, counting down.
GCTACTGTATTAAAAAATTAACTATTCAATATAAACATACTATTCATAAAACGTTTAACAATATATTATAAACTTTACTTAAGTTAGTAGTTCGAAGATACATCGAGAAAGTATGACAATTTTTTAAGGAGTCTACATTTGTGATTATAACCATGATTACAAATTTCTGATTATAAATGCATGACATATCGGCAAATACATGAATTTATTTATATAAATATGTATTTTCTCTCTTGAACATGTAACAGGGAAATTTCATTTAGCATTGCAGTATAAGAAATGAGACTTGCAATATATGTATAAATCGATCCTCTGAGATAAAAAAAAAAAAAAAAAAAGAGATGTATATTTAAATATACAGCCATCTCTAGTCAGAATATGATATAGTGATGTTAGAGTATGAACCTCCATTTCTTTCTACCTGAAAAAGTATTCCCGAGTTGGATCCTATTATTTTAACATTACGCCAAGACAACAATAAAGTTGCGAAAATGAGGCAAGACTAAGAAATTATGATCAGAATATTTATTTTAATTCAAGAAATACGATTATTAAGTTAAAACATCTAAACTGATCATATCAGAAATAATTTCATATAATTTAGATTTAAAGAATTGGTGAAATAAGTGTTAAATTTATGAGATAAACCTATTTATTCTGATGTTGTCTGTTAAAAGAATTATAAGAATACAATTTCTTTTCAAATAGCATTTGGAAGTCATTTTTTACTTGTAATATTATTCGGTTAAAAAAATGTTAAATAATTTAATCACCACACGAATTCCTTTACTCTGTTTAGGAAATGATTCTTGACCTCTTGCTTTAACGAGAGTAATTTCGCGACTTTCTTTTATCCACACCTTTCAATACTTTCTTTTCGCGGTGATTGCTAAGAAGCTAAATCCATTATCGAAATCATATACGCGTTTTCTACTGACAATCAAAATTTTGATCATTTTATATAGAATCCACTTTACTTCTATTGCAAATTACTTTGCAAGAAAGATTTACCATTCCATGAAACGTCTTTCATTATACCCTTAAACTATATATCAGATAGAACGAATAACTTACCTAACTATACACAATTGGCAATTCAGTTCTAAGAAGCATTCCATACAACTGAGATCAAAAATGCAGTTTAGTTCTTTAGTATTAATACTTAATAAGTTTAATCAGTAACTAATGAGAATTAATTAGTAATTATTTTGTTTCGATCTTTAGTACTCCTATGTATCATAATTTTCATTGTGACACACACGAGAAGGTAGAAGGAATATCACCCGTTCCCATAAAATACTGCCAAATAATCGAGGTTCACACAAAGCAAAAGAAATAACCGATCAGCCGTCCATAAACTCTATGACGATAATCTGATGGGTAGAATAACAAATTCATTGGTGGCAGCCTTCATAATTCCATCCTCATTAGATAAGGAAAATATTTAATATGTCTTCACGTAGGCGTTACGAGGAGGCACAGAGCGATTTGTGCCAACTCAGGTGTTGTTGTTTAACCGTGGTTCAAAATTAAGGGCGGCTGCCTTAAAAAGAATTTTAAGTCATACGGAAATAAATAAAATATTTAATGAATCAAAATACAATCCGTATCACCATTATCATCTCTCAGGAGCTTTAGTTAAAAAAAAAAATGGAAAGGTCGCAGCAATCCATTGGCTAATGTCGCAAGCTTTATGGTCGGCGACGTTCAAGTAGAGATACGAGTTCCGACTTCTTATTTAGACAAAATGAGGAATAACATAAGTTACTGCAAGTTAAATTCGACTGGTCTCTAAGAAATACCAATGCAGATGTCGTCCAAATCTCTTGTATATGGCTCAAAATTACTCGGTCAGTCGCCAATAGTTTTCAAATACGTAGTTATCGAGTTCTGTTAATTCAAATCAACTAAAAACTACAATATAGAAAGGCATAGAGATTAAGAAATAGATTCATGTCTTTATTGAAACTAAACACACAATTTCGACTATTATTCGTTGGAATGAACGTAGCGGTACTCATGGTTCGAGATAAAAATAATACTGTCACATTCTAAGTAGAAGCTACTCTATTGGACTTAAGATTGAAAACTCATCCTCAATTGAAGCTTGAAGAAATTCGGTACATTTTTATCCTAAAAACAGGAATTATTATTAATCATTATAAAGTAACTTTAGTAATTTTTTCATTAATTCAATGACTCTTTAGACATTTAAAATGATATTGAAAAAATAAAATATAACTTTTTCCGGTAAACATTACATTTTAAATTTACTACATTTCAAAACAGAATTTTGAATTTAAATTTTAAATTTAAACCAAAAAATACAAGATTTGAAAACTATATATATTTCTAGCGAATATATTTCTTTCACAAGGGTAATTACCAAAGAGGTCCTGCAATTTATAACCATCTTATACCCACTAAATTTGGCAAGGAAGAAAATAAAAATAGATATTTAATTCCTTAACAAAGTAAAAACAAATGACGAAAACCCCCAATATTTTTAGGTAATTATAATTCTACACATGGTTGGAGAACTTAACAGTCACGTGCTTGAGAAAAAAAAGAAATGTGGTGTTTAAGTTATTTAACAAAACTTTAATCTCACCGAGTTTGTTCAAAAACAGCAATTAAGAAAAACATCACTAAATTTTTATTTGTTGTAATAATACAAGTATTATCCATTTCACGAGACGTGACCGAAGAGCCAAAACTGCAGAACATAAAAATCAACCATTATTTGATGTTTCTTCGCAATTTTTATTAGCATTATTGCTATTTTATAGGTATCTGAATTAGTTATCTTAAAAATCTCTTGAAATAGCTGTTACACACTGAACTCCATCAGTGTACTTCTAATATTCCTCGGAACGAAACAGAAAATATTAGATTCATACATTAATGCCGAGTAATAAATGTAGTAGATCAGCACAAATAAATCACACAAATTCATCATCATCTAAAAGGTATTATCTACTTTTTCCTTCCGATTTCAGAAGCAATTTTACGATTTCACAACAAGCATTATTCTATTTGGATTATTCTTTCTGTGACTTAACATCTCTTTCGAAAAATATTCAAAAACACCTTTTTAAAAAGGAGGGAAAATGTAACCCGATACTAACGTTCTCATTTCTAACTTCTTCAGATGCCTTAGTAGCTTTCAGATAAATACCTGGATTTGAGACGGTAATAATAATTCCATAACTTTACATTCAAGAACTGAAAATGACTAATAAATCGAGTTGCAATTGAAAATAATTTCTAATAAGAGTAAAAGCATTTTTAGTTTTTAAAGTCATCTGTTCCGTTTCATCGTACGGAATAAAAGTTCTGGCATCGAATAATTTCTCAATTACACAATATAGAAATAACTCATTCAAATTTGGAAAGCACCGAGTTTAATTTTACTATAAATTTCAGTTATGAAGAATTTTTCAGTCCAGCCGTTATTTTGTCCATACATCAATATTCCCTCTTACTTAAAATTCACTCTCATTACATCCATATATTTCGGAAAAGTGCTAATAGTGCTATACCTGTCGTGTCGACGGAAGTACCATCCAATACCATAGCAGCTTTCAAGAATCTTGAATGAAATAGAGATAAAAAATATTTTTACATTCTGGAAAAATTTGCAAAAATTAAGCTTTCTATATCCTACAGTATCTTCTACAGAAATGGGTTGTATTCATTTTGTTATAATACGCCATTTATAAACAATACAACTAAGAGTATACAACGATTTAAAATATCATGTTTTAATTTCTTATTTGATTAGTTTACGAATTTAATAAAGTACATATTTCATTATGTGAGTGGCATAAAGTATACATAGATTATCGCAGAGAAGTAATACGAAAAGATAAAAGATTTTGTTGCCTCATACCCCAATAAACCATTCAATCAAGCAAGCAATGCGAATCAAACAAAAGAAATTCACGCAGCAAATTTCTTCATAAAAATCTTCTAAGTCAATATTGAAACTATGTTTTTACGTTAAGTCGTATGTATAGAAAATAACCATCACAAATGATACTTATGGTTTTTTCGTCATTTGATAACGATATAAAAGGGAAAAAAATACTTGTCAATGGGACAAAAGAGCATATTTACAAAGAAAAGCACGTTCTTCCTTGGCAATAGAGAAACGTGCTGTAACAATTCGGACCTACTTTCACCCATTAGCTATTTAATGGAACTTTTCTTAATGCCAGATGATAGTTCGCAAGGTTACATGATAAAAGTTCTCAGTGATATATGATACGACTGCCAAAAGGATATTACTACTGCGCTGTTACGCAGCGGTAAAGAAAACGAGTAGGAACTAAAAAGGTTGTCAAATTTACAGTCTATTGCTTCTATAACAGGTTTCAGTTCAAGAACGAGATAGAATTCAAAGAATTATTTGATTTTTTATTGCTTTCAAGTTATACACAAGCAATAGAATGAAGTTTATATCATGAATTGACATCGATCGGGTTAAAAAAAAAAGGAATATCAGCAGTTTGAAAGTACACAAGGATTAAGAACAATTTCTTTGTTTGTAACAAACAGATATCGTTTCAAAAAGTTGAAAGTAATTATTTTTATCTATGTATTCATGCAATCTATTATTGCCTTCTGGACCTATAGTAAACGATTTGCGAATGAATTATTATCTGATAAACAATTTATATTAAAAAGTATAAAGCATTAAATAATTTTTGTTAAGAATATATCACCAAGCCCACTTAATTCTTTTCTTTTGAAATCACAGACTGTCTTCACAATGTTGCAAATTAGTGGTTTAGAATGAGTTCGAATCTCTCTATTCCATTCAGTTCAGCTGAAGTATTAGAAGCTATCCTACATTAATTCTGATGCAGGTTTCATGTTTCATGGTTTCTCGCAATAATGTTCCCCCACCTAATGTTTGTATTAAAAACACTTTCTAATAAGCACATTTACGCCTTAATATGTAAAGTTAAAATTTAAAAGTTTTTTGGTACGACAAAACCGGAAGCGAAATATGAATTTTACTTTATCCACAACAATATGGAGTGTTTCAAAAAGTTGTGATGAGCTATTAACAACGATAATTAGAATTAAAACTAAAATTTCAGGCACTATGAAATTATTTAGTTTGTAGTGGTTGTTGAAAGTATTTTATCCATCTGCGATGATTGTGAAAGTTATTAAGAGTATCCCATTTTTGACGACTGTACACGAAAAATTCACATCTTATTTACACAAGTTTTACCTAATTAATCGAAATTTCACTATTAAATCAATCCATAAATTAGTTTTCATGAAGGTTATTGATCATCGTGGAACACTTTTTCGGGACATATACTTCACTATATAAAATCTTATTAAATAGTTTACGGATATAATGCTTTGTAGCAACAATTTGTTATTAAAGGAAATAAAGCGATATTTCTATTGTCAAGTGATTCTTGAAAATACATAAAAATTTCAAAAGCTCGTTAGATTTGAGTCTACTCTTGTGTCATGTTATGTAAATAAATCTTTATCTGTTTGTATATTTCATAAATTCATACCAATAAAACATTTAATGATCCAAATATAATTTTACCATTTATTAAGACTTTGGAAGATAATCTGTTTTGTAATTATGAAAATTAGATTATGTTGCAACTAGCATATAATTATTAAAGAAATCTAAATAACTGGTAAATTTTTAAAAAAATGCGCATTATTTTCTATTTTACGAACATTTAATATTTTAAAAAAAGAAACAATGTATCAAACATCTAATTTTCAACGCCAATTCAGCGAATTAATTATTAATATTTATTGACAGGTATTTTGATTCTCATTAACAACAAAACACTAAAAAGAATCGTCGAATTTAAATATTCAGAAACTTTAAATTACGTTATTTATTTATCTTTAGTAGTGTCTATAATTAATCATCAGTTGCAACTAATTATTGATCCGAAATTAATTTAATTATCTTCTCTAAATAAATGATCTTGTATTTACTCTGTAATTAAATCAGATGTCTGTTTCTTAATTAATGCATAATTAAGCAGAATGGGAGAAAATATTCTCATCAATATGAGCTTTATGAAATGAGCATAGAGTTAATGACAGATCTATGCTAAATGTTTTCATTTATTTATTTTGTTTATCTTAAAATTACTATCACGATTCAAGCAAAAATGAGTAGGAAGATAATTTACTCAAATAGAGCAAACTATAAAATAGTTCGTAAAACTGGCGCCGAAAATTAAGCTATTGTACACGTTGCTTTTTTTTAGAGAAAATATTTCGAGGATAGAAATATTCGCGCGAGAGAGGGAGCAGGGACTTCGAATCAAATTATTCTCATAACAAAATTTTATACCAACAAGAAGAATCAATATGCTGTTGTTAGTAAATAATGAGGTCTAGCTTTAATTTGAATAACCTATATTGTTTCACAGCTAGACTCACACAAGACAAAGGTAAGATCTAAAATAGTTATTTTACAAATAAATATTTCACAGTATTTCAGAGTTTGAGATAAAGAAAATTATATTTTACAGCTGGAGAAAATGGCACACAAACAGGCCAATTGCAAATAAATTGCAAAGTTAGATATCATTAAGTTTAGAGGCATCATACTTTAAATTAAAATTGCTTACAGCTGTAATGGTAGTTAGTGATATTCTTAAAGAGTAGTAAATGCAAAGTATAAATCATTTCTTTAAATTACTCTCAATAAAGCTATTATGTTCAAAATAAGAAAATGTAGTTCAACTCCTTGCATATTTGCAAAAAAAATTCCAGAAATAGAGACGGAGCTCGTAAAAAAGTATAATATTAGAACATAATAAAATCATGCTAAAAAACTAAGTAAGTAAAAATAAAGGCGAATCCCACAAGATTCGATTCTATCCAATACCAGTATGGGAAATAAGAGAGCTGTTGCATTTAAGGCTTAAAATCACATACCACGAGGTAAGAATTGGAAAAGTAGGATGTTAAGTCCAGAAATTGTTATCTTCTTCATTTGATCGTAATTTAAAATATTAAGTTCCATCACCAAAATATATTCAGGCATATTTCTATTAATGAACTTTCTGTTTAAAAGGCATAAAAAATTTTTTCAATAACTTGATATAAAGTTAAACATCTCAAACTAAGTTCAAATTTGTTTCATTTTTTTTTTTTTTTGTTTAGAAACGAATTAATTATTAAGAGAACACAAATTATTAATACTTATAAGAGAAAATATGTAACTTCAATCGTTAAAAACTTTCATAAAAAATCATTGAATTTTTTAGATGAAAATCCAAATGAAACAGTTCATAACTGAAAATTCGTAAAATATAAAATTTATATATTTACATAAAAATTATCACAGCGAAGGATATTATTTATATTATTATTCAAATTTTATATTAACTTCAGGTTATTTCTTTCAACATCGTTTTTCCATATTTTTTTTAAATCAAAATAATGACACAGGAGCGCACCAAAAACTTTCTACAATGGAATGATCAATATCCCTTCAAAAATACTCTAAATATTCTATAGTGTAAAAACGATGACAAATTTAATAACAAAATAAATCAAACTAATCAGCGATAAAAAATCAAACTAGTATATTTATATTAAAATTTGAGCAAACAATAAAGATTAATTAACAAAAGAAACACTAAACAAAATAAATTATTTAAGATGCTGATAATATTCTGTTAAGATATCAAAATTAAAACAAAAGATATATTATTAAATTAAATGAGAAGTAAAATAATATTGCCATAAAATAAAATAATCTTTACATATTATATAGTATATTATTATCAACAATATTATACTTTTCATTTCACATAAAAATAGACAATTCTCCAAGAGCAACACTCTTCATTCCATATCAAGGAAGAAAAAAATTAAAAATAAAATAGTTATAGAGAAAATAAAGAGAATTTCAAATTCAAGATTATCAACACACACAATATTAAGGGGCCACAGTACATTTAATTTGACGAAAATCAGTCAAAAATCCGAAAAAAGATTTTTTTAAAACCCAAATTATTTTTTATAAATTTTTTTGTTATCCCACAAACTTTCAGATCTGTACATTAAAAGTACTCGAAATTATGACAAGTTTTATGTTCATTGGTATTCATATCCTGATGCCATTAACATTTAAACCAAACAAACTTAAGTTTTTTTTTTTTTTTTTTGCCTATTAAATTCATTCTAATAGTATCAAATTGTTTTGAAATGATGTGTAAAGAGTTTGTATTCCATTTTCAGACAATTCTCCAAGACCTGCCGATATATTCCGCGCTCTTTCTTTTGCGATTAAATCTTATTACATATTCTTAAATATTTATTAAGTTTTGGTTTTATAAAACAGTCTGTTTACATATTGTTTCCTTTAATTCTGTTTAATCATTCGCGTATATTGTATTATAACAATTTATAAGCCTATCATGCCTCTTTCGAAGAGCAAAAACAATTGAAGTAAATCGGTTTTAGATTACTCGTAATAAAGAAAGAAATCTTAAAAACAATGTTGTTTTTCTCGCAGTGCGTCGAAAAGTAAAACTGTCCTGTATACGAAAACAAAAATTTTCTAAGTTAAAAGAAGGGATTACATACAAGCCTGGATTTTTTTAAACACAACAAATTAATCAGTACTTTTTAAACATAAAATAAGAATAGCTAAACTTTGTTTATTCCAAAATTTTTACAAACTGGATTTGTTATGTTAGATCTCATATTTTTTAGAAATTATACCTTCTGAAAATTTTAAATTTTAAGTATACAAAATAATAATATTCACTAAACAGCTTTATGATATTTTTATCAAAGGCATTCTGCCCATACAGTAATTTTATTTACTAATTTCATTTCATTTGTATCATAACAAATAAAAACTTCTAATTGATTTATCCGAGAAATTCTTTTTCTCTTGTTTCAAAATGCTAAGGCTTTTTTCTAATGTGTCAAATGTTTCGATATTTTTTCTAACTATGGCTATGAATACGAGTAACCAAGGATCTCATGCTTTTTTTTAATCAAAGCAATAGTTAATTTTTTTTAAAAAATAATTGAATTTAGAATTTATACATTTTTAAGGAATTCTTAATAAGCACAATGAAGATTTTACGAATTTCAATCATGTTATCCGAAAACCCATACTAACTTTTATTGTACATAGTTTGAAGAAATCATAAATCAAATTTTATAAGGGTAAGTCAATTATAGTAGGAGTAGTAGTTTGAAAATTCCTAAAAAGTTTTAAATATTTTACAAAAAAAATTTGAATTGCTTAACTTTTAGAGATAATTTGAGTGCATATTCTATTTCACGTGCTACATACACATAGGTTAAAAGCAAAAAAATTCATAAAAACCATTAAATCAAATATTTCTATTTTAATCGTACAGCGTCCCCTTTAGAATAATTGTCATCATTTAAAAAATATATAAAAAAAACAACAACTCACATACTGAAAACTGAAAAAGCTACAAATCTGTATTTTAAGATCAAATGTCACAATAATAATATTTATAACAATTAAGAAAAAATTGCAAAATTAAAAAGCAAAAGATAATAAGGAATAAATAATCGATCTTCAAGAAACATTTCAAGTTATTAGGGATTTAAATTTGTCTTTAATGTCATACGCTCCATTTTAAACATCAGAAGCTTTTTATTCTTAGAAATGCGGCATATTTCTAGAAGTTGCAAGACATTTCTCCTCAATGCGAAAGACAGGAGAAAGTTTTTAAAAAATTGTTTTGATAAAAATATTACATTCGACTGATAAGTTCAACTAATTTGTTTCCAATTAAAAATGATTATGTTCTTCGTTTACCTTTCAGAAGATTAATCTCTTGAAATTAAAATTTTTTTCCATCACTTAAAGCATTATTACTTTAGCACGCAAAAGAACTTGACGGGCCTCTAATGTCGGCGAGCATTTTTATTTCTACATTTAACTAAAAGTTATTTAACACGAATTATTGAAATTTAGAAAGGGAGAAGCGCACAGAAGAAAATTTTGTACATTTATCTCGGTTTTAAAAGCTCTTCTGAAAGAAATGTTGTTATGTTAAAGAATTGTAAAGAACAAATGAAAATCAAATCACATGACGTACGACATATCCGATTAATATAGCGTTTAAAATTGGTAAGAATAGATTATTCATCAAATTTGACTTTTTGAAATGAGGAAGTTTTTAATTTTATCAAGCTAAATCACAAATTAAAACTGAATGATAAATTATACTCAGCCGCTCGCCTCTAATGAATCTATGTGCATCGCATTGACTTAGTCCTTTAAAATATCCTCAACTTTATTCCTCCATATATATTAATATTATTCAATAACGAAAATGCGGGGAGGGAAGGGGTAGAACAAGGCGGAGAGTTAGGAGGAAAATGGCTGAAACACATTATTCTTTCGCAGCGACTAATCAAATATAAATTGTTAGGCTAAAAATTAAATGAGCAAATAAATAAAATCGTTTCAGAATGCAAATGTTACTTCGGCTGCATCATATCAGTATTTCATTTCTTAATTTTGTGTTTCAAGCCTTTACTAAAAAATGCACTCAATATTTATCCGGAAGATGAATTATGACTGGAATGCGCAGGGATTACAATTCGATTCCACGAAGGCTTTAGAGTGAAATAACTAAAGTGGGGGGAACGTAAATTCAGGCAGTTTTGAAAATCTTTACTTGACATGACGTGGAAAATCGAAGAGCGGAGTACCAAAATCATTACCGTCACTCGGTTGCGGTTTTAAAGAGAGACTTTAAGCTAATCGCATATTAAGAAATTCCCAGAAAATTCAAATATAAAACCAACAAATTTTTAAATCCCACGTGACATACCGATGCGTAAATATGGCCCTCGAACGTTTTTTTTTTTTTTTAAAAGATAATTCGAATGATGTATCATCAAATATTTTCAGATGCTAATCTAAAATTAAAATACGAGAGAAAATCGTAATTATCAAATAGAAGTCTTGTTTATTTCAGTTCTTTCCTGTAAGAAGTTTTTTTTAAGCAGATTTTATATCATTTTGAATGAAGCTTTTCCCCAATCAGTATCGATTTCATTGTCGGACATTTACTTTTCAATGAATTACTTAAGAATGTGTCTGCGCGTAAGTAATATGACCCGAAATTGGAATATTTTTTCGACGACGAAACGCTCGAACGTTAATTTTATAATCTGACTTCGCTATCTTTTAGAAAGCAGAGTATTTTATTAAATTATTTATTGTTATCTAAATTAAAATCTCTTTTTTTTTCTGGTGCCTATTCTATAATGCTAAATGGGTTTTGAAATTTACGTGTTCAAGTGAAAAATGACACATTTTGGAATGTTCCTAAATTTTAAGAGTACTGCATTATAAATGGATGAACGTGTTACAATATCTCAAACTTTCAAGAATTTTGGAACAATTTTCTGTCTGGAAATATGTTGCAAGTTCAAATTCAATCGAGTTCAAATCAATATGTATTCCTTGCATTTACGAATAGACAATCTTAAACCTGCATTCCTTACAATATTCTGCGTAAAAGATTTACTGTAATGTGGATGATGTGTTATAACTTCAGATTGTGGTGCAGTAAACAAACAAAATTCATTATTTTCTGGTAAAGCTTTTTCATGCTTTTAGAGTAAGACGGATGAAAACGGAGAAAGCATGAAAACTAATAATAAGTTACATCGTTTAAATTAGTTTCTATACTTTTCTGCCAATAACATCCAAAATATCTCGTGGGGGAAAATAATTCAGTAGCGTTCTATGGTTCTTGAATAATGATAATTAAAAATATTAACTAATACTGACAGAATTACAAATATTTCGGAATACCCTTAACATTTTATTTTTGGAGTTCTGAAGAACATGGAATTTAATTTATCACAATGCTTCCCCAAAGATATAAAATTCAGATTTTAATTGTCACCTAACCTAAAACAAAGAATACAGAATTATAATAGCCGACAACAATGTATTTAAGTTTATAAACCAAATTATACGTTTTACTCATGTGTCATAAAATTAATAGTCATGTTCAGCTTGAAAACTAATATTCTTATATCAAAGTAATATATTTTATAACCCCGATTTCAAAAAAGAAAAAAAAATGAGGCAAATCGCATAATTTGAAAACATTTATAATTCTCAAAAGTTTCAATTTTGAGTCAGAAGACAAAAAAGTTTATAAATGGATGTTTTGAACTATAAAATGAAAAAAAAAATATTCATGAAGCGTTTAAGTAGATATAAATTAAGGAAATACCTGCTTTCCCTACACAAAATCGAAAATTCATGAGTTTAAATTTTCTGGAATAAATTTTATTAATATTTACGATGAAGAGACACATCAAAAATCGGAAAACATTTTCAAACAGAAAAATATTTCATTATTATGACCGAGTACTTTTAATACATACATCTGCGTTTCTTATACATTTTCCTTTTAAAATATACAATCATTCAAGAAATAGGAAAATTATCTCTTTAATATGGTAAAATCCACTTTTTGTTATAAATTTTGTTCAGAAAAGGAATTATTCATATCAAACGTTCACAGTCCTGCCAGTTAAGTTTACGCATGCCGTAATGTTGGGATGTCCGCAAAAATATTTGGGTCATTGAGTAACAATGGACTGAAACAATGTTAAATTTATAAAAACATTGCGTGATCTAACAAATATACTGTTCATTTCCCGGGTTGCATAACAACCATTTCGAATGAAAAACAATTCCATTCTTAGATCGGGGAGTCGTTGCGTGGCTCTCTGTAAAACATTTTTCACATGTAAATTAATTAAATGGCGTTACGCGTGCATTTAATCTTTGCGAAATAACTGTAATCATAAATATTATTTTATGATTTACAATTCTTCCATCTAATCATGGTCAGACATTGGCATCAGCTAAGGAATAACACCTATGTCAAACCTTCCACAATCAATGTGTAAAAACACGTTATCTCCACCCGCTTAATAATTCTGCGTGCCTCAGATAACTATATATATATATATATATATATATATATATATATTAAATTTATAAAAATCTTATTTTATGTAAGGAGCAATGTGTATCATACAGTACCAACGCTTTATTAAATATGTATTAAACGAAGATTTTACAGGAAAAAATTACGCTTTTTCAATTTAACCTCAGGCAAATTTTATACACTGATATTTGATGAACAAATTTGGGAGCAGTGACAAAAAACAAAACATTTTTTTAAAATTATTATTTACAATATTGCGATATGTCTCTCTGTATATATATATGAGTGTGTGTGTATATGTATTATTATTATTCAAACTATTCTAATCTCTCTTTCGCGCTAAAAAATCTTATTCAATACAATGAATAATTGCAATAAAGAGCAAACCATACGCATACACCCATAGCAAATAGCAATCCACATGCAATTAACAATTATAATGCATAGCAGACTATATGTATTAAGCCAGTAGTGAATGGCAAAATTCTCTGCATTAAACTTCTTCGCATGCACTTATTAACAATTTTACACAGAAGAGAGCACTTTTTTGTGCTGTTACTCTAAGACGAGAAGGAAAAAACATTTAGCATTTTTTCATATTATCATACATTATTACACATAACATAAAGCAGATAATAATTGATAGTTATTACCTTTCACGGGAGGTCGCCAGCACTTGCTCGATAATTTTCCCATTTTTGTCCAAAAATTCCTACGAGTCCAACAAAAAAAAAAGAATAGAAAAGCAATAGAATGTTCTTCAAACAGGAAAACACAGCCCCATGTGGATTTCTGGCGGAAACTGATAGGCACTCAAGTACTCCATTTTTTTTACGTAAATAATAACAGGCTAAAACCAAGCGGGAGAAAAATGCGCACGGGAAAGAGGTACGCAACAAGCAACAGGCTTGGTGAAACACATGTGCTTTTCAGAAACTTGCTCGAGCTAAAACAGCGGTGGCAGAGAAGTAGGGTTGCTTTGGCATTCCCACTTGGCAGCTAAGAAATTTGTAAATTTCGCCAAGTGTGAAAATGAGTTAACAGATTTCACCTATTATAAGAGGGCAGGGACGGGGATCTTTTATCAGCTTTTTTGAAACGTTTTAAGTGCTACGATAGTGATTATTTTAGAACGAAATTTATTTTCTTAGGAGATATGGATATCAAATAGTTGAATAATAAGAATTAAGTGAATTTTGTAAAATAAATTAGTTGAATATCTATGCTTTTATGATTTATGTGCTAGATTTTAGAAGTTACAATGACATCAGTTTAGAGTTATTTTATATCTAATAAGCAGTAAAACTCATTTTCTTTTCCTACCGAATTAAGTAAGTTTCACATACATCGTTTCGTTAGAGTAAACTTATAAAGGAAAATGAGTTGTTTTATGTTATAAGCATTTATTAGGAAATTATTATTTCTTGATTTTTAAAGTTGCTCATGAGTAGATGTGTCTCTTGGGCAGAAAATAAAGAAAATTATGAATTTTAGATTTATAAACAAGATTAAATTTGCATTATATTTTTGTGACTTTTTAATAATGTCGCCACTCATTCATTCTAACATTATCTTTTTAGCAAACTAAAAATTAGTTACAGTTAAAATTTATTTGCACGTTTTTTGAAGAATTTTATGTAAAAAAATCTCATTATTCTGTAATTACTTGATTAAAATGAGATTACACAGTCGCTTTTATGTACAGCCGTTTTAAATTGCTGATCCCCCCCCCTAAAATAAAAAAAAAGCCCTACTTAATTCATTTATTGAAAAATTATCCAGCATTTCAAAATTTTCAGTTGGTAATTTAACTGTATAGAAATATATAAAAGTAAGAATCAAATCTCTACATCTGAATTGTAATTCCATAACTAAATTTGAATCTGTAAAATAGTCATATTTGCTATTTCACAATATATTTGCACGTTGCAGTTTTGAATCGAACCTGTGTTTGCAACGCTACATGTATTTATAATTTCACTTAACAATCGGAGCTACATACTGTTCGTTTGCTTCTTCGAATCTGATTTTATATTTATTGAAAGAAACCGTAAGAATATCGTTAAATTATGTGACACTTCGTATTCGGATCAAACGTTAAAAGTTATTTAGTTAACAAATGAAATAGAAAGTTGATATTAAAGGCCGTTTTTTACAAAAATTCCGCTATTTTTTTTAATGTAAAAATAATTATTTTATAAATCTTCCTTTTTTTTCGGCTTTTTATTCTGCTTAATATTGCTACATTATTAGTCATAATTTATTGTTTTGCAATCTATTTCTGCAATATTCGTAACAAATAATTATAAATTAAATATCCTACAGTACACATATAATCTATTAGCCAATTTTACTTTCGTATTTATGAAACTGCAAAACATTTCACCCATTTTATCAAAGTTATTCCATACACGTGCACTTGATACGCCTCTCGTGGAAGTATCGAAAGAGTCATTGTTTCAAAATGATAAATTGAAGCAATAACTTTATTTTATTAGAAAACTGAGAATTAGAAATCTATGCAGAAATAGTGACTCAAACATGTTTTATAATTGATCAGTTCCAAGAAGTAATTATAAGTACTTTTTTTAACATTAAATATAATAAAAAATACGCCAAACACTGAAATATTTGTGTTTCCTGCGTCCGACACTTAAAATGGCAGAAAAACGATTTAGAGTTCAAACAACTTGTTTTTCTTTCAATCTTCAGGATCAGTTGTCGTTTTGTAATTAAGCCAAAATCCAGAGAAGATGTTATTGTCGCTGTTGGTCCCTGATCCTCGGTCTGATCAATTGTGAGGACATTGGTTTCGACACTTTCCCAGAAAGTTGCGAAAATTATGGATTTTTTTTTTTCATAAAAATGAAAAAAAATTATTTGAAATGCACATAATTTAAAATTATATGAAAAAAATGCTTGAAAATTTAAGTAGCAAGAGATTTCTGAGTATACGATTACCTCGATCTATGGGGGCGAAACATTACTATTATAGTTAAAAATGTAAGCGAAAAATTTTTGCACAGCAGTCTGAGCTGTAACGGAATAAATTTCAGAAAGTCAAATACCTCGAAGGTCAGAAAAAGTCATTTCAATGAGATTTAATCTTCCTTACTGATCAACTCTTAAACATCAACATAATAATAACTTCGTAACATAATAATGACTTCGAGAAATTTGATCTTCCCTTAGGGGAAGTTAAGAATTTCGATAGGATTCTCGCCAGCTGGATAATTTCAACTCTTAAGTGTAAGGGAAGATATTGAAACATTTATAAGTATATGCAAGGCGTCGAAGATTTAGTTATAAATTATGTCAACATTTTAAGAATCCTTGTAATTTTTGTTTAACTTTGGAAGACTCCTATGTAAACTGTGAATAACTTATTCATTGTTAGAACACGAATGATGATATTCTGAAATAAAATTATGAGAGCCTAAATAAATTTGTCTGTCTAATCTTCTTTTATGCGTTCCTCATGTGCCGTAGAAAGTTTCAAAAAATAGAAAGAGAATTAAAATATTTTTCGATGATGTAAAGGAGTATAATATTTTTTGCCCACTTGTAAACGATTTTAAACAAAAATTTATTGTACTGACCTATATAGTAAAATGCACTGGCAGATTGATGTTATTTTAGAAAGCTTGTCAAAATTTTATTTACAACCATTCTATCTACAAAAGGAAATTAAATTATAATACACAGAAATTGTAAAAAAAAAGTGATATGGAGTCTGTATTCACCAGACATAAATTTTTCTCTACTATTTGTCGCACTCTGTTTTTTAATCTTCCTGAGAATATCTCAGGGTTAAATTATTTTTCTTTTAGACAAGAGCATAGTTCAACCATATTTATTTGTAATTTGCGCGATTCTGATCTTCCCGGGTCCTGCAGCTAAAAAACTCTGATCTATCGGGAAATTTTAAAATGTTTCAAATGAAATGAAGCAAGCTATCTGAAATATAATATATTGGTATTGAAATGCTCGTACTAACTCGAAAGCAAGTTTCTGTACTCACGTCTAACGACAACATAAAGTAAATATGGTCGAAGCCCACAGTCCTCCCGTTGGCGTGGCTTGGAAGTTTGGAGAGGGAGGAGTCATCTTAGATGTCGTCCTCGTCAAATGAAAGAGGTTTAAAAATACGAGGTCCGTAGCCAGCAGCCTTTGTGTAGCTTCTAAGTGCGTCTTTAATAAAAAAAATCACAATCGAAAGCAAGAAATATTACTAAATTTTGTAGCTGTTTAAGAGAACGAAATATTCACTTTTAAATTCTTCCAAAAGATCAATTTTCCAAGATAACTATTTCATTTTAATTTAAATATTCGTTAATATAATCATTTCATACATAATTAGTAATTCATTAGCGATTTATATATTTTTGATTCAGCTTTTAATTTATGTACTTCGAAAAATTTTAGAAAGATAAATGCTTCGTTTTTTTAAAAAAAATGCGCCAACTATTTTTTTAAGTAAGTATTTCTAGAAATTCTAGAAAGAGTCGAAAAATAGAATGAAAGTGAAATGCCAGTCCTTTTCTCATTTTTCTTCATAGTAACCTACAAATTAAGTTGATTATACAAATTTGCTGATATCGTGATACGTAAAAAAGTTTAAAAAGTTACTTAAAAAAGAGACAGGAGAAATAACGAATTCCAATAAGAATTCAAAGAGATGTTGCAATGATTTCCACGATTCTTTTTAATGTAATGTGTGTGTGTTTTTGAAGGTCTCTTTTCTCCAATTAAATAGCACTGTCTTCATATATGCTTAATTAATTAAAAGAAGAAAAAAACGCAAAATTCACAGCTGTAGCATATTGCAAAATGCTTTCACCATCAAGCGTTTTCTAAGCAATTAAGCAGATTATGTCCTTCAGAATTACGCACTTGCGCGTTAAAAGCAGCTCTAAGCATAACATTTTTCTTCCTTCATCTGCAATTTAAAAAGAAAGGCATTAATGCTTAAATGTGCATATCACAGCTTCTTGATTGGAGAGAAAAATAATGTTTCAAAAGTTAAAAGGGAAGAAAACACTGGTAATTGATTATAAATATTTTCAACATCGATTTCACGTAGATTTGGTTATACGTTTTTAATTTAAATTAAATCACGTGAAATAATTTTTGTATTGAATAAACTCTATGAAAACAATTTACCCTAATCAAGTATTTGTATTTGATGACTACGTTCATTTTATCAAAAGTGATAGGTTAATTAGACATGCCTGCATTTCACCAAACTTCCAAATGCTAGATCTTTTATATCTGAGTGGGAAAAAACACTGAAACATTTAAAATTACTGAAAGGAAAAATATTTTTTAAAAAAGTTATTGTGTTTTAGCTCTCTTGCAAAACTATTCCCATTATGAGTTTTCTCTCAAGAAAGTAGCAAACACCATAAAAAAAAAGAGCCAATACATAAGTTTAAAAGAATTGCAAAAATTCCAGGAACTGATGGATAAACACAAGTGTAGTAGTCAACTCCAATTCTAGTAGGGATACTGTGCAATGCTTTAGTTATTTCTTCACTTGATTTAGTCATAAAATCTTTGGAACTAGTTCCTCAACCGAATGTATGAAATGCAACCACTGTGTAACATCTGGCATTATTCGATGTATATTCTATCTCATCATGACCGATATGTTTTGTTTTCTACAATTGTTAAGCACACGTATTAGTATTATTTATGGGTACACGTATTAGTGGAAACCATGTTTTATAAGAATAATATTACCCTACCTGGAGAAACTTAATTTCAGTACACTGTGTTTTAATCTTTTACAGTTTTCTTGGTAAGTTTCTTGATTGTGTTTCGTTTCTTTATCAGGAAATTAAGAGAATATATAAAATTTACAATATTTCTCATACCGAGATTATTAAAAATGTAACATTGACTTAATATTCTAAAAAAATATTATAATACATTTGTTGTGGGTACACTTAGGACTCGGTTCCTAAATGATTAACTTAACGTTTCACATACAGTTAAGAACATTTGGGGAAGGGATGAAATATTTTGCTTACATTGGAAACGCATCAAACTAATTTGGTTGCTAATGCAATATTTTCTTTCTAAAGTTACGTAATAGCCGAACAGATTTTGAAAAACGAAATAATGCAGAATGGTTATGTTAGATTGTAATTCGTTTTCACTAAAATAATTAATTAATACATAGTAGGACTCAAAAGTTCCTGGAATGATTGCCTACTGTCAAGCTAGCGTAACCCGTTATGCACATGTGCGGAGAGGGGTGTTAGCTGCTCTAAATATGTCAAGTAAGTGTTTATTGGAAGAGAAATTTCTCTTTTTGAGGCTGCCTGCATAGGAGACACCTGTTCGTTGCTATATGTTATTTGTTTTTGTTTTCTTTATTTCTATTGTTTGCTTCCTTCGGATTTTGAAACGTCATTTTCAGAACTAGTGCCAACAACAATTTTTATGTTTTCCAGGAGAAATCATTATCTGAGACACCTCAGTTGCTGAAGAAAGCATACAGAATGGATGCAATTTAGAAAACTGCGTCCGACAAATTGCGGGTGTGAACAGACAATCGAAGTTTATGTTGAGATTCTTAAGCAGTTTTAAATGCAATGAGATGAAAACAATATGAAATTGCATAGGAAGTGATTGATTTGAGTTGCATGGTACTGCTTAGGTACATCGCTTCCTGATTGTGAAAAAAAAAGCGCATTGCCGGACGCGTGTTACCTTTCAGGAACACTCTCCCTGAACTTCCCTCCCAGACACAATGGATTTTTACTTATTTCCACAACTGAAAATGAAATCAAAGGGGCGCCATTTTACTAATTCAGAAGAAAAATACGATGTATCAGCTGAAGAAACTTTCCAAAAATAGTTTCCATGCGTGTTGTGCGCAGTTGCATGTACGGTAGAAACAGTGCGTAAGTGCAAAAGGACAGTACTTTAAAAAATAGCATAAAAATAATGTAAATAATTGTAATAAATCATTACTAACCAATTCCGGGGATTTTTTTTTTATCCTAGTAGTATGCTCATTGGAATTCAAGAGTTATTTTACTTCTTAAGTGCCCGATTTCTTTTAATTTTATGAATATAAATATTCATTCAAGCTGAAATTGGGAAACTAAATTTATGCATTTGGAATATGTATATAAAAAAATTGTTGCGAAATCACACGAATATTGGTATCCCCATTTTTACTATGTGAAAGTAGTGTATATATAAATAACAGTCAAATAAAAAGTGTATATTCTAAATAACAGTCAAATTCATTTTTAGTAATTGTTCCAATAAAATCTCGAAAACGGATTCTCTTAATAAAAGTATTAGAATTATCTGCCATAAGTGATACTGAATAATTTCGTATTTAATTAAATCAGTGAATAAAAAATGTGGTTGTTTTTAGGAATGATGGTGAGATTTCAAGGAATTTAGTTTGCTGTAAGTGCATCAAGCAAGCAAAACAAAGTTACGCCTCTTAAAAGTAAATTAGAATGATGACAATATGTTTGGACCATTCGTTTCATAGCATTTTGAACAATATTACAATGATTTTCCAAAAAGAATCAAAGTTGGAAGCACACACACACACACAAAAAATTCCTTTTGGGTGTCGGAGGAACACCCAAATAAATAGGTTTTGTGTTCTCGTCAACAACAAATATCAAAGCCAATAATTTTGAAAAGGGCTCGCATTTAACATGTATCATTTATCAAGAAAATTACCTTTATGCATTGTATATGAATTAAGTTCGTTTGTATCTTTTTATCATGTTTGTAATTAATTGTCACACAGTTCAACGTTAAAATATTAAATTTACTGTGCAAATTAAAGTTTATTATAAAAGTGCCTTTCAGTGATTATATTACATATTCATAAAGTGTTAATTGTATTATTCAATTGTTTTCATTAAATATATTTGAAAACGCAATCGTATTAATAAAGAGGTAGATGTTAAGAATGGTGAAAAATCTCAATCTATATTTATCAGCAAAACGTTTATAGATGTTAAAAAATTTTGGTCAAAAAATTGAAATTTATGGCATGCAAGTATTTATCTATAATCGATATTATTGCGATATATAGACAGAAAAATTTCTCGAAGACAAACGATGGTAACTTTTTCACATAATCTTTTTGAAAAAATATTTGGTAGGGGATAGCTAGGAATATTTCGACACTTCCATTACCCCAAGGAGTACGTGAAAAGTTATTAGGGGTACGCGAAAAGTAAATGGCCACTCAGCTAAAAATAATATTAAAATATCAAAAGGAATTTTACAATGTAGATAGAGGTTTTCTCTAATATTGCCGGTTGTAACATTGTCGATTCCTGAAAAGGTGAAAATGCTGAAACTCACATCAGATACTACTCTGAAGAACAATGTCTGAATGGTGAACGTAGAAGTGTTTGGGCTCGTCAAAGTGACGAATACATTGAACTTTTTAAAAACGCCATAATGCATTTGTTGCTGTTTGCTAGCAGAGCTTGTTGAGCGAGCGTTTACTTCGTATATTTACTCAAATATAAAAAATATATTTATAGAAACAAACTAAACGCAGTTCCGAATTTGAGAACGTATTTATCTACTTTTGAGCTAGTAGTGATTATAAGTAGTTTCAATAATCCCATTAATTTGTCTGTTTTCCGATCTTTGAGTCAATTTGTTATTTCTTATGTCAAAAATAAAAGATTACAATGAAAAAATAGAACATTTAATTTAATTCAACACGCTCCTTTTTTTTTTTTTTTTTTTTTTTTCTGGAGAAATTTTCAGAATCTGTAATGGGGAAAACAGATTGGGGGAGGGGTATTGATTTTTGGTTGGGAGTAAAAGGAAAGGAACCAGGCCTACTGAACACACGTGTTCTGAAGAAAGGCTGAGAACTACTGCTCTGATGAATTCAGAAATGTGAAAACTTCAAAACGCGTCATTTCGTATGAAAGGGCGGAAACGGAAGCTAACAAAGGAAGACTTTCACCTCAATAATATACAGTGAAACGAGGAATTCAGAAACATGCAAACTGGTAGTCACATTTGCGAAATAATCAAGGACAAATTCCTTTATTGCGTATTAAGAATAGTATAGTATTTTCAGATCTTGAACGATATGTTCCTTTTCTTTCCTTGGAGAAACGAATTCTCTTATCAAATATTTCTCGGATAAAAATTTCTTCAGTTTTCTTTTACAATTTTAAATTCATTTTCTCATTTGTTCTGAAGAATATATGAGTAGTTTTAGTGTCTTAGATTTAGTACAATCTTTCATAACTAAATTTGATTTATTGTGCAATATAATCTGATTTAGCTTACAAAGTCTTATAAATATAAAGTATATAGAGAGAACAAAATTTTTTACTTATATACAAAAACAAATTATGAATGAAGCCATTCATTGTACAAAATTCTAAGATATTTGACAAAATCTATTTTTCAGAGCGTCTAATTTTATTTTACAATAATATTTAATCGATCGACAGCAAACGCTTGATTAAATTACACGTATGAAACTGTTTCGTTTATTAAATTTTATTAATACAATTGAAATGTACAATTATATTAATTAATTTTAATTTAATTGCGCAATCTGTCTGAAGTGTAATTACACGCTATATTTACAAACTTCCTTACACACGTTTTTAAATTAACCTTAAATACATTAATAATTTCTTTGTCTCTAAATAAGAATTCATACAAGAATAAAAGTTGAGTAGTTTTTAGTAAGCTATCTAAGCCAGTTTTACACAAAATAAAGTATCTTAATACTTGTAGAAATTTAACTACATGAATATTTTCCAACAAATAGCATCAAAAATTTTCTTTAGATGTTGCTACATCTAAATATGCAAAAAAAGACTATCATAACAACCGGAATGTTATCTCTCTCTCTTTTTAAGTAAAATTTTGAGAATGTCTGTATCTGTTGAATTTCTGCTTTGACTTCTTATTATCATGATAACATGTCACGTGCATAAAAGTGTTTGTCATATAACTTTCATCTATGCATTTTTTAAAGTAAATCGATAAGTGAAAAACTGAATAATATTTTTTTACTGCATGTAATTTGACAATTGTTATTAAATTTTCTTTCTCTCTCTCCCCCCGTCCCTCGAAGAAAACTTAAATACATTTAAGAAAATTCATTCCTATTTCGCAATAGGAAAAAGGAAGAAACATTGAAAGTGTTCAGAAACTTGTTTGAACAGTAGTTTTTAATTTCTTCAAGAGAAAAAGGCTTTTATTTTAAGCTTTCATTGCTCATAAAAGCGTATTTATCAGGCATGATAAATGGCGATTGAATTATTAACTACAACATTTTGTGAAATTTACTTCAGTTCATTTTGCATGTGCATTAATTTAAAAAAAAAAAACACTACGCACACATATACTGTGAAATACTACATAATAATGTAATAGGTATAAGAATGTTATTAATAATGAAGTGTTACAATATATATTTCACACGCAATCCACAGAATTTGAGATTTGAAATTAAAGTTTCATGCTTTCATCCACAAAAATATTTCAGAATTGCATTCACGTAGAATCAGTATTTTGTGTGAGTGATTATTCGTTAACGTCGCACTGTGAAAAACAACACGAAAGCTATTGGCGACAAAACTCGTAATCTTGAACCTCGGTCAAATGACAAGGACGACACCCAAGTTGGAACCGAACTCTCTACATAAGAACTACATAAGAGGAAAATATTTTTATTTAACTTTTAATTAAAACATACACTTCACTATTTCGTAATTGGAAGTATGTACAAATTCCAGAGACAATTTCATCGTTTGAAGACTTATTTAAAATAATTTTTTTTTCAGATTATATTTAGATCCAAAAAACCAATAATCTCATTTTATTAATTCCGTAAAGCTCTCTTTCAAAAAATTAAATTTCATAAATGTGTTGCTAGATTTTTTGCTATTTGTAACTTTTTTTTAAATCTTCCAAACTCAAAGGTCGCTAAGGTCCATTAAAAGCCTGAAATGGACGATACTAGCCATTTACTGATTATATTGGTTTTTATCTATATCTTGATTGTAATTAGTTAAGTCATTGTTATCTATAATTTAAAACAATAAAATAATAATGCGAAAGAATATCAGGCAAAGAATTGAATAGAATATTGTTTGACTATAAATAGTGACATCTCAATTCCTTATTAAAGCCTATTTAAATTGGTTTCAGACGCATGTTTGCACTTAAACAAATTCGTCCCATAATTCATGTCTCACGTAATGAATGTGATTACCTTCTGCTCGAAACTTATCCTCTGCGATATAAGGGAGTTAGTTCACTTAAAAATCAAGAACTCTCGGATTTTTGCTGATGAGGCACGATATCCATCTAAGACTGTTGATTTTGGTTGCATGTTTCAATAGAAAGATCAAATGTACTTCTTTTAAGAAAATCTGTAGCGTTTATCAATAATAGTATTATTATGCAGGTCGTTAACCTGAGGTAAGAAAAGATGGCTTTCTATCAAATCTATTTCCAGCTCTTTTTGCAAAACCATATTTAAAATCAATTCGTCTTTCGATCTTTAGATTTATATTGATCATTAAAATATAAAAATAAATTTTCTGAACTAATTATACTCATTTCTTTCTTCTTTTTTTTCATCCTGTGTATATTTTCAACTCGTTTAACAAAATGTTTGTTCTTCATATTGTGAGTAGCAGTTAAAGTAAACAAGAACAAAGTGAACTTTCTCGCCATTCTAGTGAATCGCGCCAATTTAGGCAACCTTCTACCTATCAAAACATGTGACGCGGTGGGATTCATCATTTCAACCTTCAGCTCCCTACCCCATTCTGGATTTCAATCTCAAGGTCGAATGTGACAGATTATGGTCATTTCCCAAACTATATTTGATTAACTTCACCGCAACATTCACTTACGTAATTGTACGGATGAATTAATGACCGACAGGTTTGTGAAACGATAGATTGACGGATCCGAAATCCAATCAACTTGTTTCCGGCACTCTGTAAAAATGATTCGGAATTCTAGAGATAGGATATCAATGAACCTTCTTAATATATCGGGAATGTGCGAGTGATAACATTTCTCCCGGCAAAAAACTCCCTCGATCCTCCCTTTTTTATTTCACTTTCAGAGGAATAAGAAAGGCAGACGTTATTAAGATTTGCTGAAATAAAATATTTATTTTCAAAATCAACGTCAATGTATTGCTATGATTTGCATATTTACTTAAAACTGGTGTTACCGATTTTAGAATTGCTAAAGAAATAACTGGGCTTTTAGTAAAAGCTGTTGAAATAATTCAAATACGAAAAGTAATTATACTGTTCAACCATTCACGCAATAATATTTCTTTTCTATTCTCGATACCAAAGAGAAACATGATTTATATCATAGCAATTTACTGTTGCGTCATGGAAATCACTCAAATAATCAAAAATTATGCCTCAAAGAAACCAAAGCGGATTTCGAAAAACAGTGGAAAAGGCGGTTGCTTGAAGTAAAATTGTGTTTACCAAAATTATTTTCCTTTAATAATATTGATTTATTAACGGAAGAAAATTTTTTTCATTGAATTCTTCGAAAAGAGTAACACCAATGAAGCTTGGTTTGTAGAGTCACTTACAAATAACATTACCCAACATGTATCTCAGATTTTCAGAATTATGGTTTACAACAAATCAGGTTGATTTACGTTTAAAAATCAGAAGTAATTTTTTTTTTTGAATCAAGCATTTATTTAAAGATAGACTAAGAAAGTATAAAAATATTTTTAAATGTAAACTAATACATAATTTATAAAAGCTTGAGGAGTTTAACTAAGATGCGGAAGTAATTACCGATATATTCAGTTCCATAGCTACTTACTCATAAAAGAGATCAAAAGATATATCAATACGCCTCAAGTTTTCATACATTACTTAGATACATTATTTTACGTTTTAAATTTTTTTTTATATCTTTTAATCCATCTTTCAATAAAAGCTTGATTAAATTTTTTAAAACCTTTATTTATTTAGTCTAGTAATTTAATACTAAAAAGTAATTGCGTCAGCTCTACATGTGTGCGAAATTTCAATTCAATTCAATGCCCAGCATTCTCCTAAATCTGCCACTGCTTGAGCATACTGTAGTAACTATAGTATAGTAATGCCATCGAAGTTACACATGTATGCAAAATTTGAGGTCGATCGGAAATGGGTTAAAATTCGAGGACAAATTCTGAATTGGAGTGACATATTTTTACATGAATGTATATGAGCATAGCAAGTTCAATAAAAAGCTTGTAATGAGTTTCAGCTTTTCTTTTATTACAAACGTATTTTTCAGAATTGCCGGCAAAACATGAACCTACTTAGCTAAATAATTTCGAAGTATACAATTTAATTGTTATTTAATAGCCATTTTTAATAAATTGAATATATATCAATTGAACATCAAAATACTCTGATTTTTTTTATCAGAACATGAGTGGCATGTTAACACTCAAGTTCTTTAAATTTGTGGAAACATTAGCAGTGATTTTTTTTCCAGGGATGTAATCAAAGCTCTTTTGCATATTTTAATTTTGCATTGTCTTACGATTTACATAATTTTTTTTAAATATATTCTCAAGGATTAGTCTACATATTTTGAACAAGAAAGAATTTTAAGAGAGGTAGAAAAAAGCTGCTACATGATGATAAATAATAATTTTTTTTTCAAACCAGCGCATCATTTTTTATCTAATATATATAATTTATAAGCCCCTGACAAAAAATTAAACTTTCTAAAGAACTTCCAAATAAGGAGCCTCTAGCAAAATAAAAGAGGATTGATACATACCAAACACGTCTCATTATTACTTCAATATCTATATTCTTGAATTGACACCTTGTTGACGAAGCAAGTCAGTAAGGTGTCAACTCAAGTGTCGATCCCGTCAACCGACCGTGGTTCAAGGTTACGAGACCTTATTGATTGCTTCCAGAGGACGATTAAGAGGGTAAAAACGGAAAATATATTAAGTGAAATAAAGACAAAATAATATAAGATAAATTAATTATTTGCTGAAACCAAGTTATTTTCTCAAATGTATTATGTGTTGCTAATTAATTTTCTATAATAGTTTCAATTTTGTAATTATTATTTTGTCAAGAGGGTAAACAGTGTTATACGCATTTAAATAAATCGCGAAGCTCTGATGTTGGCACGACGTGTAAATTTAAATACAAAGGCTCAGATATCATTCATCGTGAGTCGAATTAGAACTCATTGGTTGTTACAGGCTGAAAAGTTAGGCGGACAGACATTTGAGACTGGAATCAAATTAGTATAAATTAACTAATTAATCAATTCGAATGAATAATAAATGTGAAGAAAACTTGCAATATATTTTTTCTTCTCCATCTTTTGCTATAACATTTTGCTCTTAACAGTTAAATTTTGATTGATCACATCTAGTGTTAAAAAGAGGGGGGGAAATTTGTTATTTCAGATTCGAGGAGAACCACGTGATGCAATGTTCGGTAAAAAAGAAGAAACTTGGTTCTTTATCTTGTGGTAAAAAATGGACTCGAAGAATTGCAACGCTTGATTGCAGAAGGAAAACCGCACGTGCTATGTAGGAAACTGAACTAAAGAGTAATCAAGGACGAAATCGGACAAAAGTTATTCATGCATTAAGAAGAATTTACAGGTAAAAAAATTCGTTTATGACCGTTCGATGACGGGATTTTTAGTCTTTTTTATTTTATTTAATTTTATTCAAATAAGTAACTTACCGGTTCTAATGCTTTTGATTCTATTCTAAGAACAGGAACTCCGTTCCTTTTAGAGGAAAATATTAGAAAATGGTATTAGTATTACATTTATTGCTCAAAAAACGAATCTTGGGACACAATTTAAAATTTCAGAAATCAAAGAATTCAAATGATTTATTGCAAAATATTAGAATTCAAATAAATTGCATGGAGTTTCATTAATAAGTGCTAATTGATTTTTCTGTTTTGAGCACATCTAGCGCATGATACATAGAACAAAATTTTTATTTCAGCAGTGTGAAACTAAAATTAAACGTCATTACACTTCATTTTTTTTTTAACACTTTCTTTATTAAGTCGTAGTAGCCATGATTGCGGCCGGCGTTTTCTGTCGTGGGTTTGAGCCCTGTCACCAATAAAGACCCACCGTATATCCGGAGCTGATGCACGTTAAACTTGTCCTCCCGTTGGCGAGGTGTGGAAATTTGAAAAGGGAGATGACGGATCTGGTGTCTTCCCTTGAGAAAGGTTCAAAATTACGAGGTCCATCGCCCTCGTACTGCCGTGCTGCTTCTCGATGTGACGTTAATAAACACTCACAATCAAAAATTTTTTATTAAGTCACTCCATACTCAGCGAATAGAATGAGAAAAAAATAATCCAATGAAAACCAATGCTTATTTTCACAACTTTTTGATTTATTTTCAAACATTCAAATTAGATGAAACAAAGACGTAAAACAAATATATACGTAGTGGGCAAAATAAAACTGTCCCGGAAAATATTTCTAAGACTGGCACGAAATTAACCCTTGGAGGAGAACTGCTTTCCCCTTAAAATTTTGGAAATGGCCTCCGTTGACTTCGATGCAGCATTGTGCTCGATTTATCAAACCGTGAGACACACATAGCAGCTCTGCTTAAGGGATGAAAACAATAACGTTTTCAATATTCTGCTATAACTCTTACAGTGTGAGAGGATTATTTGAGTACACCCAACTCTATAATTTCCCCCTCAGATAAAATTCGTAGGGAGAAAGATCATGCGATCAAGGTGGCCAGGAGATTTAGCACCTTCTTCTGAATGTCTCTCCTCACCGAGCACTTTATGAACTCATGATGAAGTCATGAAAGCGTTTTTGCTGTTGTTCCGTCTTGCTGAAATATCCGCACAGTCGATGATCTGTGAGGGCATCCACTCATAGATAGAACTGACTTTGAACATAACGGTAAGCTCTAAAAGTTAGGTGAAAAAATCATGTAAGGATGCGAAAAACAGACATTGTGCACCAATCTTGAGATTTTGCAATGATTGTTCAAGCTACTGAAGGAGATTTGCTGATGAATAACACATACGTAATGACACAGCAAAGAACTCGGGATGGAGCATGCCGGAGATGAGCCTGCGCAGGCATGTGATAACAAACGATTGTTGCATCGACGTCACCAGTGGGCATTTTCACCATTTTCTGTAAAAGTCAAATCTGCTCTTCATTAACATGGATCAATTTCGCTCGCAGGTTTGGCGTGAGTGAAAATTCAACTATGATCGGATTCGGCTGTGAGCCAAAAAATGTGTGTTTGGGATCCAGGTATAGAAAAAAAATGGAAGAAAAGTAAAAGTAGTTGACAAGGAGGAGAGTCGAATTAGAAAAAGATCGTAAGAACATCCCGCCGGTGCGTCACCCGTATTTACCAAAGATAGGGGAAAGGGAAACAGGGAAAAGTAGGATAGGAAAAGAAAAAAAAAAAATCTCTAGAATATCTCGAGGTCGTGATTCCCGCACTTACCTAAAGAATAATTCTCCGAGGACGAAATTTAGGTTAATGGTTCTCTGGGTTCACGGAACGTATCAATTCGATTCATTACAAATTCTGGAATAAAATCAGAAAAAATTCTTTTAAAATTTGGGAAAAGGTTTTCCTTTTGGATTTCAAACCCCTAGGAAATAATATTGTTCGAAAGCGAGCTATAGGTTTTATAGCTTTTGAATTAATCTTCTCTCATTTCATCGCGATATTCTGAATTTTATCGAAAAACAATTATCTCCTTGAAAATTAAGATCTGAAATATTTAAAACGTCGAATTTTAAATCAAAACTTAAAATGACTATAACTTTTAAATAAATAATTTGCGTTTTATATTTAAAATTTCTCAAAAAAGTTTTGAAATTCAATTTTAAAAAATATTTAGACATTATTTGGCTTATATACAATCGTAATCGTAAACAAGGAATGCACGCTCAAAATATAAAATACTCTAGCGAATTTCAAAAATATTTTTGCTGGATAGATGAATTCCTAGGGAGACCCTTAGTAGTGCCTTTACGTTTAATATAAATCTCATGGAGTTCACCAGTCGTAATTCTATGATACTTAAGAATATATAGTTATTATTTTCTTTTCTAACATAATTGCTGTTTTCTCTTCTATTTATTAAGAATTTTTTTTTTATCTTTGCTGTTTTTGCTTCAAAGATAGCTTTATTTTTATTTTATACTTTTCTCTTTATTTGACCATGAATCGAAAACACCAAGTGATTTAAGCCTTGGGGCGACAGAAAGCCGGCTCTCTCCCATGAGCTCCAAAATTATTTCTTGAAGCAATCGAAAAAATCTTGAATTTGAGGTATTTGACCTTAAATAGGAATATTATCATCGAATTTTATCGAAACAGTTAAGTTTTTACTCGTAAGAATAATGATATCCTAAAAATAGATTGCTGGGCGTTGGGACGATATTATTTTAGCAGATTACAAACAAAATGTAGTAGTTCAATGAAATGTTTGAATAGCACAAAATAGATAAGAAAAAATCCACCACTTTAAATACATGCAAATATTTCGAAATTCTTGGAAACATGTAATAAAAATATATATACAATAATAGTAAGATGCAGTAATTGATACAGGATTTACTGTATGAAGTACAAATTTCTAAAGCATTTAAAGAGTACAAATAGGTGAAAACACAAACAAAGCTCTTATATATATACATACATACATACATTACATACATTACATACACGGGTGTGCAAAACTTAAGCAATAATGTAAATTTTAAGTAAATAGCCATGGGATTGCAGAAAAGGGGTTATTGCGATCAGTGCAATGAACACGCAATTCAGTATTAAGGTGATGCAATGTCGTGATGAGCGTTAAGCTTGTTGAAGGTCTTAAGTCCATTCTATGTTGAATTTCTGTGGTTTGTATGAGTTTCATGTTTGTAAAGTATCGTCCTATAATAAAAAATGATTAGAAATGAATACTCGTAATTAAATGACACCATAAAAGAACATTTTGGTCAGAATATATATTAGCTCTTATAGATTGGTGTCAGAAACGGAATGGTGTCGTTAAGAGCATATAGTAAATAGAAACTTTCGTGTGCCAAAAAAGTAAAGCAAATTTCCCCTATGGATATCTGTATACCGCAAAAGTATACAAAGACTGCTCAAGGCAGGCATTTTTTTTTTTTGTTTGTTTATTGAATATAGAGAAAGTAAAACTTTTAACTAAGAAAAGAGATTACTTGAGAACTTCTTTAACAAATACCATAAACAAAGCCGAAGATGAAATGAAAATTGTTGATAACTTTAATGTTCTCGAAGATTCTTAAACTAATCATAGAAAAAGAAAAAGAACTTTACAAGCTTGATGAAGAAATTGAAAATTTACTAAATGATGAGACCAATATTGACTTTGGTGATATCGAAAGCACACCTGTAACAAAATGTACTCCAACCGACGAAACTTATATTAAAGAACACTTGAATTCTTCTCATCTGAATTATGATAAAAAAAAACAAGCTGTTATTGATTTATAAATTAAGAACCAAGCAATAATATCTGAAATCCCCAAAATAGCTAGAATTGGTGAACATTCAATCAAACTGATAGCAAATAGTAAACCTAAACTGTAACGACCCTAGCGAATTCCTGAAATTTCAAAAGAAGAAGTTGACAGACAAATAGATGATCTCTTAACTTTAGGTTTAATTGAACTCTCTGAAAGTGAATATGGTCCCCTAGTAGTATGTGTATCAAAGAAAGTCGTTACAACAAGATTATGCGTGGATTTCCGTTATTTGAATTCTCAGACAGAACCAGATGCTTTTCCTGTGCCGAACTCTGTTGATTTGATTTATCGATTAGCAAGTTCCAAATTCATGAACTTGCTCGATCTTTTGAAGGGATACTGGCAAATCAGAATGAGTTCTGAATCAAAACAGGTAACTTCATTCGTCACTCACACAGGACAATATTCTTTCAGAGTTATGCCTTATGGTCTGAAGAATGCAGCCGCTACATTCCAACGTACCATTAATCAACTTTTAACCCAACATAGAAGGTATGCCGAAGCGTACATTAACGACATAATAATATTTTCAAGTAGTTGGAAAGATCATTTAAGACATCTTGAAGCTGCTTTATGTAGCTTAAATGAAGCTAATTTTACCAACAAACTTCAAAAGTCCAGTTTTGTTGAACCTCAAGTGAAGCTTCTTGGACATGTTGCAGGTTCTGGCAAACATTCACCTGATCCTGAAAAAGTACTTGCAATCAAGAATCTTTTACCTCCCAAGACTAATAAAGATGTAGGAAGTCTCCTAGGTCTTCTGTCATACTACCGATCCTATGTGCCGAAATTTGCTGAAATAGTGCTTCCTTTTATAGAACTTACAAGAATAAAGTTTCGTGTGACGTCAACTGGACAAAGAAGCATGAGGACTCCTTTGGGAAACTTAAGAAAGCTATTTGTGAAGCTCCCAATTGCATTGCACCAAATTTCCAAGCCCCATTTACCATCTTCTCAGGCGCTTCTACATATGCAGTAGGCGCCTGTTTTTCCCAAGTTGATGAAAACGGAAATGAAAGGCCTGTTGCTTTCGCAAGTAAAAAGTTATCGAAATCCCAAGAAAAATATGCTACCATAGAGAAAGAAGCTTACGCCATCATTTTTGTGTTGAGAAAATTTGAAACTTATATTTACGGATCACAAATTCAAATAGTTAGTGATCACAACCCCTTAACATACCTGAAGCAATATTTACCCCAAAATGCTCGTCTCCAGAAATAGTCTCTAGCTTTGGAAAGATTCAACGTCAGTGTCAGCTATCTACATGGTAAAATTCACTTGAAAACTAATGCACTGAGTCGGTTACAAGCAACTCATTAGATTGATAGAACTACATTGAACTCTTTTCCTGAACATTTGAAAAATACTCAATATTTCTTTGGGCTTTAATTTATGTATTATTAATGTTTCTTTTATTTTTTCCTAGAAGCAATTTTCGTGAATTCCTTAGTGCATATTATTTTTTGTGATACCTTCTTGAAAGAGGAGGTGTGAGGCACAGGCGCCATCTAGTTGTTCGTCAGCGCCTGAGGCAGAAACGACGTAACCCCGAAAGCGAAACATGCCTTGATGAGCGTTAAGCTCTTTGAAGGACTAAAGTCCATTCTATGTTGAATTTCAGTGTTTTGCATGTGTTTCATGTTTGTAAAGTATCGTCCGATAGTAAAAAAAAAATGATTAGAAATGAATGCTCGTAATTAAATGACACCATAAAAGAATGCGTGCTCTTAAAGAAGGAGACGCTAGCTCAGATGTCGTCCTTGTCACTTGACAGAGGCTCAAAATTACGAGATCTGTTGACAATAGCCGTTGTATTTCTTTTAAATGCGACATTAATAAGCAATCTATCTATGTTCATAGTAGCATGGTTTATAATAGGAGCATCTCTTCATCTGTTTCCTCTTCGTCCATCAGTTTATCGACATTAGGTGATACAGTAATAATATCATCTTTAATTTGCTTCGAAAATAGATATTTGACCACATCCTGGACATTATTGATTTAGTTTTTCGTTTTGATGAGAAAAAAAATTATCGGACTGTCTGTAGAACGAAAAAAAAGCTCTTGAATGCTCAGCGATCGATTTATAGTATATTTAGATTTCGGCGCGAATTTCTACTAAATTTATTTTAAACAATAACCACGTTTTTTCAAAATAGTTACATCAGATAATATAATTTTACGACACTGCTCAGATAGTTATGGCTGAAACCTGCTTAATAAATTTCTACGTAAATGGAAAGTATTATATTCTGGTGTTCAAAAGTAAGAGAATTTGCATATTTTGTAGAATTTCCATAAAAAGAATTGAACGAAATGTAAAAATACTCCTTCGAAACAAAGACACTAATCTTGTACGTTGAATACGTAAGCGTACACATATATGGGGGCGGAAATAGTTGAAAAACAGGATATATAAGTGCGCGTGCTAAAATCCACGTTTCGTTCGCTTGCGCATTTTGCCAAATTTCTTGGTGTTTTTTTGCAGCAATCGTTTAAATTGAAATTCAAACAGTAAAAATGAGTAATGGCCAACGTTTAGATGATAGAATGAGGTGGATAATTAATTGTAGGTAGGCTAGAAGCAGGCCTGTATCCAATCCAGATTTGCAGAGAATTCGATTTAACGCCCAGCGTCGTGTCGAACTTATGGAAACAGTTTAAGGATACCGGATCGTCGAGAAAAAGCCTGAGCAAGGTCGCCCAAGAGCCTTAACGTCCAGAGAAGATCATGATTTTTCCATTACAGCGAGGTGTAACAGAGATGCTACAGCTTTTCAGGTCTTTCATGAGTTGTATGCAGCATAAATAACTAGAGTTTCAAGCATTACTGCTTCCAGAAGACCTCACGAGAGAGGGCTGTTTGCTAGCAGTCCTGTTGTTTACGTCCCACTCAGTTTTGCGAACAGGAGAGTCCACTTAAAATGAGGCAGAGATCATACAAATTGAAGCATGATTCAATGGATGACTGTTCTCTTCACTGATGAGTCCCGGTTCAGCCTAACCAGTGATTTTCGCTGTACTTTCATATGGAGAGAACAAGGAACCCGCAACCTGCCCTCCGATGTCCAAGAAATCGCCCATTACAGCAGTGGATGCTTGATGGTCTCGGCAGGCATCATTTTGGATGGCCACACACACCTTCATGTCTTTGAAAGAGGTACTGCGACTCTTGAGAGGTATAGGGAAGAGATATTAGAGCCCTATTTTTTAGTTTTAGTTTTTATTAACGTCGCACTAGAAGCAACACGAGGGCTATTGACGACGGACCTCGTAATTTTGAACCACGGTCAAGTGACGAGGACGACACCTGAGCTGGCACCCCCCCTCTCCTAACATCCACACCACGCCAACGGGAGGACTTTGGGCCCCGAACAGATTTAACGTGCATCAGCCCCGGCTACACGATTAGAGCCCTATATCAGCCTTTTCAGGGGTCCAATTGGTCTTGATTTCCTTTTAATGGATGACAACGCGAAGTCGGATGGAGCTCAGCTCGGTTGACCAATTTCTGGAAAGTGAGGATATTCGCCGGATGTATTGGCCAGCCAGATCTCCAGGCTTCAGTTCTATAGAGCATGCCTGGGACGCTCTGAAGAAAGGAAATTGAAATTAGCAGCAACTTTCGAGAACCATCCAAGACCTGAAAACAGTGGGACCAATTGCCTCAGGAACTCATAAACTCCTTTTTTTTTCAGCAAAATATGTTGAGAGGCCTATATATCTGTAAGAAGGGACCATACCTCCTATTAACTCATTTTTTTTTGTTCTATCCTACAGCTGCTGTTTTATACCTTGCGACTCCGTTAAATGTTACGCACGATCAAGCGTGTGTATTATAATTGTTGAATAGTTTTTTTTTTTTTTTTGTATCGACCCTATGTACACACGAAATTTCATTCACGAAATTGCATCAACGTTGACGATTTTTGACCCCATGGAGGGGGAAAGAGTGGACTCGGAAGGCAGGCATCGAACCCTTGACCAGTGGGTCCAGAGATTGTTGACAGGTCGCTTTTTGCTGCTCCAATTATCAACCGGGAAAAAAGAGACGTCTCTCTCGGGCTAGTTATTTTGGTGTTTTAACTTCTGGCGTTGTTGTTGAAGTTCCCCTCTCCTCCAATTATCATCATGATGAGACCAAGGGAAATATTCAAACTGATATTTGTAGAGAAAGTTGCTTTTGTAGAAATTACTGCAATTGATATGCATCATTTCTTTGTTGTATTGAGTTTTGCTTCGAACGGTTTCCATTTGACGCCATCGGCTATCTATTAGTTGAGAGGTAGTTCTAGGTTGTGCTGGAGAGAAAGTGGATTTTGGAGGGCCGGTTGTGCATCGAAT
This sequence comes from Nephila pilipes, assembly GCA_019974015.1. Taxonomy (NCBI): domain Eukaryota; kingdom Metazoa; phylum Arthropoda; class Arachnida; order Araneae; family Nephilidae; genus Nephila; species Nephila pilipes. Next base: position 815,080 of record BMAW01070857.1, on the reverse strand, counting down.
CCTGAACCAGTGGTTCTGAAGAATGTTGATCGTTTGCTTTTTGTTGCACCTTTACCAACCAGACTAAAAGAGACGTCTCTCTCGTGTTAACACATGGATCAATACGTCCCGAGACTAACATTGAAAACAACATTTTTTTTTGCAAAATTTTTTTTTATTCATCAACATAACACCTTTTGTTAATCACCTTTTAGGGTGATACAATCGTTCCAACGCTTTTCCAAATCTTTTTTTTCCCCCCCAAATTTTTTTTCTTCTTTTTTTTTTCTTTTCGCAAGAAATTTTTTTTTGTTGCGAGTAAATAGCGATAAACAGCTTTCTGAATCATCGACTCGTTGCTGTTTTTGTTCCATCGAAAGCAATCGCGGCACCCACTTGGAAAAAACCTTTTTCATGCTCAATTTTTCATGAAGGATAGTAAATACACTTCCATATGATATCTGTGTCATCTCAGCAATCTCACGGAGCTTCACTTTACAATCTTTCATTATAATTTTTGTCACTTCACTCACATTTTCCGGTGTAACGGCTTCCACAGGTCTACCCGAGCGTTCCGCGTCATTTGTGTCGGTACGACCACGTTTAAACTCGGCAAACCACCGACAAATCGTTGCTTTTGATGGACAAGAGTCCGGGTAACATTTTTCAATCCATTGTTTCGCTTGTACGGTGTTTTTACCCATTAAAAAACAATGTTTTATCAGAACACGAAACTCGTTTTTTTTCCATTTTTTAAACAAACTACAAAACGACTTTACTCCAACCTCGATAACTCAGCTGTTTCTGGTCCGATCGACTTAAAATTTTGACACGTTTCAAGCAAAGGTTCGTACTCTAGAAAGACCTGGTTACTGGTTTACTACGAGCGCCATCTCTGGGTTAGTCTCGGGAGTTATTGATTGATGTGTTAGTTGTTAAGATATTTTAACTTCTGGCGTTATTGTAGGAAAGTCGCTACAATATAATGTTTTTTGATGTGTATATACAAACCATTTGTTATCTCCGGTGTTTGAAGCCCATCTGTAGAGGGCGTTCTTGTAAAGGGGTAAGTGTGAGATGTTACTTACACAATCCCCTCAGATCAGAACGAGTCTCCGAGTGGAGCGGACAGATATAAGAAACAAGTTGACGCGGATTGAATGAGTGTCAAAGATAATCTGTTCTGATGAGAAGTAACGCGAAAGATTTTGAAATTATAAAGGAACTTTTGTTGTTATTAAAATTGTGTCTGATCTTATATAAATTTTAAGGATAGGTGAAAGTAAACTAAGTTAGCAGCTAAGTAAACTAAAGTAAGAAAAGTAAATAACAATCAGGAAATTATTAGTTAAAAAGTTATCACTGAGAAAAGTAAGGAATGCGAGTTTGTACGAAATAATGAAGGTATTGTTAGTGAAACTAAGTTAAGTGAAAAGTGAAGAAAAAAAGTAGTTAAGTAAAAAAAAGAAAAGTGATAAGATTTAAAAGTTCTAGAAAAGTATAAAGTTAAAGGATAATAAGAAGTTAAGAATTATAATAAATTGAACAGCACACAAAATTAAAATTCAGAAATAAATAAATAAGTTAAATCAAAAGCTCACATTACAAAAAAAAATGTAAAAATCATATTTAAACCATTAAGAAAAAAGACACGAACTAAACCAAAAACAGAAAGATAAAAATCTCAAACTGAAAAGTGAATGAAAATACATAAAAAAAATTTGGCTATAAAAGAAAAATTACAAATAAAAATTAAGTAAATGAAAAGAAAAATAAATAGACAAAAACCAGACAAAAAATAGGGGAAACTAAAAAATTCAAAAAACAGAAAACAAAAATTGGAAAATAATATTTTTAAAGTTGTAACAGACTTTAGAATGTTAGGCTGGGTAATTCTAAACTTATTGGTCAATCTATCTTCATCAACAAAAATTCATAATTCAATATGGTCGTGAATCTAAGAATACAGTTGAAAATAATCTAAAAGTAAACTCAAAACAGTAAACATAAAATAGTGAATAAAAAAAATACAAACCTTAATAAACCCATAAAAATGGAAGCTAAAATAACTAAAAAACAAAAGTATTATTAAAAACGCAAAACAGAAACCAAAAAGAACTAAAAAATTTTGTTATGCACAACTTACCACTGATATGAAAACTACAAATATGGTGCACAATGTTTATATATATTATAGTTATTATGTTGCTTGTTAGTAAAAAACTGGAGAGAGAGAGAGAAAGATTGCCATATAATATTTCCTAACATAACTTTTCAACTACATCTCTGTCGTTTTACGTAGCCGGCAGAATGCTATGTGTTATTCATTAATTAAATGCAGTCCACATTAATTAATTAATAACTGTTTATTAACTATTCAAAACGCGGGTGATGAACGGCATGAAAGCGGCAGGATGAATACATCCATTGTAGTATAAAAGAGACCTTCAATAACTTTCAGGGGTTGAACTACCCCAAACGCGGTATTTCTTCAGATTTAGTTCTGAAAAAGGGTCTCTCTGCAAGTAGATGATGTGAAGCGGGTTCACAGAAAACGAAGTACATTTTAACATCAGTAATGATTCTGGGTTCGTTTTTTCTAGTTATTTAGGGTTACAAACTGAAAAAAATTTCAAATGCCAAAAAAGAAAAAAACAACAACACCTGTATAAAAAAATCAAATTTTGACTATTGTAAGGAAAGAAAAACAATTACGTTAACAAATTAAATTTAGCATTCGAAGAATGTTTACTTTGATATTGTAACGGCTGGATATAAAAAAAATGTAATTTGCTCAAAACAGTTAATGCTGAATTTCAATTACAAATTTTTATCTTTTCACGCGATTGTTATGTCATGCAAAACGACCACAAAAATTAGATAAATATGTAGTTGTATTTATTTTATTAAGTAAACATAAATTCCCGACTGACCCTTTAAAGTAATTAAAGGGTCGGGAAAGTCTATTGAAATCCTGATAGTCGATAACCGTAATTCGTGCTATAATATTTGTAAGATGAATAAACTAATACATAATTTCTTTATTTATTTAAGACTATTTACTCATTCATTGTTAAAAAACAAGACTCAAACTAGAAACATCTTTTCTGACATAAAAAAGCAACAATAGCATTATCTTATTTTAATTTTATAGGCGGATGGAGATCATTATGCTTTATTGCATTATTCATTTCTGTTTGAAGGAATCCCTTTTTTTTCTGTATAAAGTGTGTTCCACATTTCAACTTTTATTCTGTAGTAGCAAATTGATTTTTATTTTTCAGTGTTAAAATGAAAATTTCTATGTTTATAGAATGTTTTACTAATTATTAATAATAATCGAGTATATATGTGTCACAACATATGACTTACAGTAATATTTTTAGAATCTTTTGCAGTGGCCCTCTGTCACAAGTCGAAATTAACAGCGACTGTAGTAAGAAACACCTAAACGTTTTTGACATTCTTTAGTCAGTTCGGACAATCTGAAATACACCAGAAAACTTGTCTGCAGAACTAAAGATGGGAAATTAAAACTTACCGCAGTCACCAAGGTCAAGGTGTCACCAAGGCTTTACAATATATTTACGCCGATTTTTTTTTTTTTTTAAATTTATTTTTTAATCTAAAAAAGGGCTTTAACTGACTTTTTAAAACACTTGATAGAGTACTCGGAATTTTAATCGGTCAGCAAAGTTTAAAACCTTTGGTCAGGCACTTTTATTGGTAGTTAGTTAAGCCGAATTGTTTGGGGTACTGCAGATTTTAGTTCCCATGGTGAAAGAAAAATATTCGGAGGATCTCTAATACATGCATATGTATTCAGGAATATCGAAAATAGCATACCAAGAAGGAAGCGAGCTACATTCGCGAAACTTTGCTAAGTAGTTGATTGATGTCCGATATGAAAATGATTCAAGTTTGGTGCGCATGACCACACACCCTAAAGTTGTCCTGCAATCAGGAAGTGAATCATGTATAAATCGTTGCATAGAGGAAGATTCATAAGCGTAACTATCGCGTTTCGTCTCTAGGACTGAGACATGCCAGCGAGTTTGATCGTCGGCATGCGGTCGACGCGCCGAGTTGTTCACCAGATCGGAGTGTGCCGTCAAACATGTGGGAAACAGCAGACACAAGATGGCCTCCACGGGAAAAATCTGGCTGTAAAGTGATCAGGAAGACAACGAGGCGAGAGGATCGAAGGATCGTGCGGCAAGCGCTAAGTGACTTGTTCTACGATACAATAAGATGTAGGGCTACATTTGTTCCACAAATCATTTCCATACACTTTTCGGAAGCGAATCTGCAATATAAATGCCTTTTTCGTGTACTGCCTTTAACATCGAAACATCGGCGACTCCGTCTATAATGGTATCAAATCAAAGCAATGTGGAATGCCACAGATTGGTAAAATTTTGTTTTTAGTAACGAATCCCTTTTCGTTCTGGGACCATGATTACCATGAACGGTGTGAAGGTACCCTGGTGAACGGTACAATTCTATCTAAGGTATCGCACGACACACTTCCAGCACAGCAGGTGTAATAGTCTGAGGTTCATAGCCTGTCCACTCTGATTGTGATTCGTGGAACCTTAAAGGGGCCAGCATTATGTTGCTGACATTATCCGACCTCAAGTGGGTCCTTTCCTATATGATCTTCCAAGGGCAATTTTTCGGCAAAATAATGCTCGTCCGTGTACAACTCGAGCAGCTTAAGACTTTCTTCATCATGTTCAGATTCTTCCATGGCTGACATTCTCCTTTAACTTGTCCCCTTTTGAACATTTGTGGGTCTAGCTGAAACGCCAGGTGCCGCCGTGTCACTCTATACATAATTCAGAGGTTGTTGTTCAAAACCCATCTGCCTCAGGACAATATCCAACGTCTATTAATGCCGGACCGTTTTGCGACATGAATTGCATCAGGAGACGGCCCTACGTACAATTGAAGTTGCACTGCTTTTGTCTAATTGCATACACTGTGTTTGTCTTGATTTTGAGGTCAAGAGAATCTCTCATCTGTGAATCATTATGTGTGTTAAATCTCATTTTATTCCGAAGCTTCCTTCTTAGTGCCCTATTTTCAATATTCCGGGATATAGTTTACAATACAGAGTGACTTTAACAACAACAACAAAAATGTTATTTCTTTGCGAACATCATATTGATTTTTGTGGAGTTATTGATTTATTCTGTATCGGAAAGTCCTATGGTGCTTGGGATTTTCGTCATTCAATTATTTTTCCAACCAGAATTTTAAAGAATTAGAATAAATTTTTAAAAAAACATTATTTTCTGCGCAAGCATAAAACAAAAGAACAATCGCACCACAATGCATCCACCCCTCAACAGAACAGAGTATTTAATGATAATATTAAAAAAAAAACACCTCTTAGGATTAGAGGCATGCAGGCGCCATTTGAATGATTTCTTCAGTGGTGCGGCCGGTTAAACTGACGAAAAGAGTGTTAGAACTGAGCGCTGTCAAAAGGATGGCAGTTGTGGAAAGGATCTTGGATATCATACTCCCTCAGTTTGCATGGATTGTAATAAATTTTATGTGGGCGAGTGTTCTTAGAAGTGTGTGTGGAGGAGGGGCAGAATCTGAAACGCGCGCGATGTACTGTGTTACAGTGTATTTTATTTAATTGAGAACATTTCACCCTTTTTTTCGAAATGAGAGTGGAATTAAGAGAGAAATTCGTCACGGAAAGAAAGAAGCCGAAATATTAATGAGTTATCCTAATAAAGAATGGCAGCATGGCACAGGGAGATATGATTGTACTTAATATAAAAGAAATAATATATATTCCCCAATATCCTGAACATTCCCCAATCCCCGTTTTATAATTGGTTGCTTCTTCATTGCTTGAAAATGCTCCCTTAGGTCTCTTTTTCATCCGTAAATGAGTCCAAGGCTTGCGTACTGAAACCTGTTTCTCTCTGTAAAAATGATAATGTGTTTTGAATTATTTAGATGATACTAAACATTTTCTTTACACTTTTTCACTTTAATTGTCTCATTTCGGATTTTAAAAAAAAGTCTTTTAAGCTAAGAAGAAATGTTACCAAAAGGTATGTTCTTTGGATACAAAACCTATAACTTTTATAGTAGCTTATTACTTTTGTTAAGGAAAACTAGAAATTTTTTCATTTTCACTATTTTAATTAAACTTAATATGAAATAATTATTAATGTGTATTTTCTTCATGCACACATTTCATAGTTTAAACATTTAACAACTTTTTAAATAGAACACATGCCTTATATTTCTCAATTTTAATATTGGTTTTGTTGCACTGTTTTGGAACTATGAATTTGAAAAAATAATAAACACGTATTTTCTAATTGAAGCTGATAAATTTCTTTAAGAATCTTTTTTCACCAAAAAATTATGATACATAAGAAGTTTCAATGAAAAACAATAATATCACTGGATATTAAGATTTTTAGGAAATGTTTGGTTCATGTGATATTACTTCTTGTTGTCTTGATTAATTGCTATAATGAACTATATATGTTAACTCCATTTTTTTATATGACAGAAATTTCAAAACCTTAAAAGAATAAAAATTGGATTCCAAAACGATCGAATGAAAAATGAAAATTGTATTAATTTTTAAAGAGATATTGAAAGCAAGAGAAAAGGATTTTCAACTTCCTTTTTAACTTCGTAAATGCAAATTTTAAAGAAGTTTGAATTCAATTAACGTTAAAATTTGAAGAATTTATGAGAACACTTATGATAGAAAAATTTACTTTTTAAAATTTTTGGCTCGGGCTTAAAGGATTAAGCAAAAAAAATACTTCTTTTCAATTTTTCTAAAAAGTTTATAGCTCTCTATTCATTTTAAACAAGAATGTATTCATTAAAATTCTTCAATATACTTCCTCATCATATATTAAAGGTTCCCTCCCCACTTACATCAAAATCCTCCATATAATTTACATTTTCAACGAATTAAGACGAAAAGTTTAGAATGTACTCAATTGCACAAACACGTTTGTTAATCTAGCCCAAATGTCACTAAAGCCTAACCCAGGACAAACGATGAGCAAGAAAAACGTTATTTTTCAGAATATCTGTCAGAAACAGGCCATTTCCTCAAGTCAGAGAGGGCATCATTAAAATTCCTTTTTACCTTGAGATATCACATCATGTCGTTTCGTGACACGACAGACGTAAGTCTTACAATGACCCCGTGAGGAGATTTTTTTCCCCTTTAAAATAAGACAAAGTTCTCAGCTCTTATCTAATTTCCCCCTTTTCAATTTTATAGTCAGAAAGCATACACAAAAAGTACATTCACGAGTTTTTTAAAGCACCTAAGTTACGGTCGATTTTGGTTCGGGTATTTTTTACCATTTTTGAAAAATGCTCATTTTTAGTAGCTTTTATTTTATTTTCGAATGAGAAACGGTTAGAAATGGAGATATTAAAGGTTTTAAAAAAGAAGGAAAATTGAAATAATATTTTAAAATTGCGGAACAGAATATTTAAATGTTCCCTTAATTATCAGAAATATCTTAAAAATAATATTTTCCCTTTTTTGAATTTCTGAATGTATAATATAACATATATATTCTATAACAAAAAAAAAAAAAAAAAAAAAAAAAAAAAAAAAAAAAACGACGCACAAAGAAGGAATTGTCTGATGGGGACAAAACTTAGCGGATAGGAAAACTATGTACAGAATACAAAATTATTAAAATTTCTGAAAAATTGAATAACTTATTTCAAAGTTATATAGTTAGAAAGTAACGAGCTCAATAAGGTGTTGACCCACCTCTAGCCCGGATGCAAGCTGCCACACGACGTGGCATACAATGATAAAGCTCCCTGATGGTCTCCTGCGGTATTTCTTACCAAATTTGCTCCAATTGTTAGGCTAGATCATCAACATCCCTTGGTAGATGCAGTAGTCTTCCCATCATATCCCAGACATGCTCGATTGGATAGAGATTTGGCTGGCCAAGGAAGTGTTTGACAAGCTGTAAGACAGTTCATAGCAACACATGCTGTATAACATTACCTTGCTGAAAAATAAGACAAGGGTACTGCAAAAGGATCGATATCAAAACAGGACTCAGAATGTCATCGACATACCGCTGTGCTGTAAGTGTGCCTCTAATGACGACCAAAGGGGAGCGGCTATCAAAGGAAACAACACCCCAGAACATAACTTCTGGTAGAGGGCCTGTGTGGCATGCAATAGAGAAAGCAGGATCGGAAGGCTGCTCTGGCCATCTCCAGCCACATCTTCGAAGATAATCAGGACACAGTTAGAAGCGGAGTTTGTCGCTAAACACCATACGTCCCCAGTTAGCGTCATTCCAACCTGATCGAGCCAAGCACCATTGTAATCTGGCTGAACAGTATGCAGACATGAGTGGCAGGCGGCATAGTGGTCGGTACGAGCATAGATTTTGTTCTATCAGATGTCTGTGAATGGTCATGGTGGATACTCGTGTGGGTGGGCACGTCTGATGGTCGATAACGATGAATCAGGGTCTGTGACAGCTGATCTGACAATCACTCTATCCTCCCGATATGCTGTGGCTCTAGATCGACCGCTGCCATCATGACGCTAAAATCTGCCATTGTCCACTCATTCTTGACAGCATCTTCTAATCACCACATCACTTCGATCTATATGACGATCTATATCACATCACTTCGATCTCCGATTTGCCCAACCTGCCTTTTTCAATCCAATGATACGAACTCTTTCAAACTCTGACAGTTGCTCGTAATGAGCTCGAATCCTGCGGCGAGGCATTTTTTCAGTCCCTGAAAAGTATCCTAAATCACGATGCAACAGAAAATTTGGCCATCAGATTGAGAATTGCTTCTTATATACACCTGCTGAGTGCGCAGTTCCAATGCGCTGTAGCTCCCGCTATTAATTCATTGGACACCAAATTTTAATCATTTTGCATGTTCGGTCCAAATGTCTTTGCATATGAAATATCATTACAGTCATTTTTTTTTTGTTATAAAGTATATAATAGTCTTAGATAGTTCAACATTATAAAAAGCCCTTGTTGATAATCAAAAATTCTCTTTGGGAGAATTATAAATGCATAAGCAAAATTATTAAATATTATTATGCACATCATATAAATAAGGTTTTTTTTTTTTTTCGCTTTCTAAGTTATATGTAATAAAAATGTAAGAATTTTAGGATCGGTTTATGGATTTAAAATTAATCACATAAATTAGATTGAAAAAAAAAATACAATTAAAAGTAAAACATTTCATTTTTATGTTTTCATTTGAATTTGGAAATCGAGTACGAAATGAATGAAAGAACAGAAAATCTACCTGTCGGAGCGATAACTTCCAGTTTAGAATTGCTTACCCTAATCTTTACCATACCTCAACCTGCTTTAGTATGTTTGCTAGAAAACTTACTAAAACAAGTCTTCTTCAGTAGCTGGTAGATGAGTGTTTCGGTGCCAATTTGCTTACTTCCAGTTCGAGAAACAGGCCTCCGATAAAAAAAAAAAATCTTCGGTCTTTTCCATGAGTGTATAACCTTGCGTTTATAGAAGGTAATACATCTGGGAAGGCAGAGAGGGAAAAGCGTCTCTGAATATCTCGGAACAGCAAATAATAAGTTTCTGACTTCTAGTTCATGTGTTCTCGTTCTTTTTCAGGAACTAATTCGAAAGAACAGATCGTTCTTTTGGTTTCTATCCCTATAAACAAGGAATGTGATTAGCCTCTCCCAAGAAGGCTAAGGGGTAGAAGTCCACAGGCAAGGTCATGATGTCGGGTTTCAGGGACTCGGCAGTCATTTCGGCAGACTACTTAGAGACTACTACTTCCATTGGTGACTGTTGCTCCTCAATGCTGACCAAGTTGTGTGATGCTCTGATCAAGAAACGGCGTGGTATGATCATTATAGGCGTTCAGCTTCTTATTGACAATTCACCTGTTTACTCATCTTTAGGTACGGTGATGAATCAAAGCGAAGTGGCTTTAAAATTATGCCGCATCCGATTAACACAGCAATAAATTAAAACTTTAGACTCCCTTCCTTCTGTGTCTAAATGCCCGTTATTTATTACATGTGTAATGGGTGTTTCATTCCGAAATTTATATTTTTGCAATCTGCATGTGTGTGCATGATCACTTATCTAATAGTCCAACTTTATATATGAAATAGTAAGTCTCAATGCCTTGAATTTCAGATTTTGCTGAGCTATCCTACGATTGCAAAGATGGACAGTTAATTTCTTTTGGCATGGAAACTTTTGTATTTCTGTAATAAAAAGTCAATCAAGTAAATTAAATTGACGGTGTACATAATTCTGACAATTATATCGTAGTAATGTTCTTGGATTTAAAAATAATCATTTTTATATAATTTATAATTCATCTGATTTTAAAAATTCTTCAAGTATTTTTTTTTAATTTTGCTTCTTGAATAAATGCAAGAACTTGAAAAAAAATTGAAGGATTGGCTCTCCCAAATTAAATTAGTTTTTTTAACTATAAAATTTTTCTGCATTTATCATATCTGAAATTTAAAATAATTTTATTAATACCGATATTAAGAGTAGTTACAGGTTTTCCCCCAGTTGGGCTGTCAGAAGATCAAAATTCTTGCAAGCAAATATATCTACATAATTAATATTGTTTAATTTAGGTGGGTAGCTTATTTCATTATTAAATTTGTTAGAATCATAAATTTTTTAAGAGATTTGTGAGGTGTTGTAATTTGTTGATCGAATTCAAAAGTCTTGTTTAATGAATATGACCCTTTGACGGAGCTTTTTACGTCAAACGCTGTAAAAGAATGTATTTTACGAAAGTACCCTGATGGACTTATTATAAAGGAACTTTTTTTTTGTTTTAACGATTGCGTTACTTTTACGATGAGAAACAATCAATATTCAAATGTCTCACAACGTCGTTTTTTTTGTTTTATATATATATATATATATAACAACACTAGATGGCACACGCTTTCCAACACTAGATGGCACCACGAGCTGGAGTTCTACTTTGTGACTTCTTTCCAAGGGGTCTACACGAGTAACGATAGATGGAAGAGTGCGACCAACAGAAAAAGACGTGCGATCTGATAGCTCTTTAATATGTATAACCAATAGTTCTATTTTAACTTAGTAAATACTGTACAATAATATATGGTTTAATTAAATGTCATCTTCTAAAAATCCGCTTTGTTATTGAATCCAGAAAACCCCTAAACATCTTTAAAACGAGCCATGTACCCCATTTCTGTAGTTAGGATTCTACAGAGTAAAAAAATGGCGGCTTCGGCCGTGATAGAAAAATAACTCATCAATCAAAATTCAGCGCAACTTCCCGTCTCACTGCAACATTACCATCCCGGTAATTTTTTTTTAAAAAAAAATAAATGCATGTTGCATTCCTGGAACAGTTTTGAAGAGGTATTTATGAAATGACTGAAATTGCCGCTGATAAAAAGATTTAATCATCGAAGCGTCATCCAGGTGAAAAGAATTCTACATTCCGCTTAGTGAAAAAATCATCCCGGTTCCGAAGTGCCTTTTTGGATACTCCATAGTGTTGTGATATGTGAAAAGAATTCTACATTCTACACAGTGAAAAAAATCATCCCAATTTTTGAAGTGCCTATTTGGATACTTCATAGTGTTGTAATATTCAATTTCAATTACAATCTAGTTATATTTTGTGATAAATTACCACTAAGTGTGCCTTTGAGAGACAGAGAATTGCCAAGAAATCCAACAGAATCTTGGGTGGGATCGCGTAAGTATTATCTCTCTATTGTGAGAAGTTTTTTTTTTTTTTGAAAAGATGTGTATGAATACATTTTATAATTTTTATGCGTCACTTATCCTAGTTTTCCTTTCAGTTAATATTGGTGTCTTTTTTTATACTTTCTATATATATTACCAATTCATTCTCAGTAACGAAAAATTTAAAGAGTAGAAAGCTCTTATATCTGACCTTGAACCGTTGAAAGAGAGTGCTGTCAATTCATCCTTTTATGCTGATCTGTTTTTCCTCTCCGTAAAACATTAAACAAGAATTATTACTGATTGCAAAACTCAAGCACTCGTAATTTTTTTTTTTTCTGTTTATGAAAACATGTATGTTAATATTTTTTGTTTTGTTTTGTTGATGCAGATATCTTTTTATCTTTCGAATACTAGGAATATATAATCCTCTTAATTCATTTTGTATATCTCATTAATCTTTAAGTATATAGATTTGTTCTGTAATAGCATATGATGTTTTTTTTTTTTTTTTTTTCAATTTGGAATATATTTGGAATTTTTTCTGTTAAAAGAAATTATGCCTGAAAATTGTTTGTTTTATATATTGAAAAATAATACCAAGAATTGAAAAGTATTTACTTTATTTTTCTTTTGAATGATTTCTTTTTTATTGAATGTTGAAAATATTAGTACTCTAAATATTGAGGTACTCTAAATATTGCATATTATTTTTATGTATATCTTGGTTGAGAACGTAAGTTATTGCGAATTTTGCATAAACATTTATTCTAACTTTCGCAGAATCAATTAAGCAAACCCAGCTAAATAATTTCATTCAGCTGAATTAAAAAAAAATTACTAAATCATTTTTTTTACAGAATAGCTAATTGTTATAAAGTATTTCAAACTTTATTCGCACAAAATGTCTTATTTATTGAAAGGTAAGATAGAAGACTTGCTTAACCTAGCTGTAGAATTAAGTTTAGAAGCAACTGCTGAAATGACTAAACCAATGTTGAAAAATTTAATTATAAATAGCACAGGGTATGACGAGGAAGACACCAAATTGATGTATGATAATATATTCGAAGAAAGGAAAGAAAAGGAAGAAGAGGGGGGAAAAGAACTGGCTGAGAAGAGGAAACAAGAAGAACTGGAACTGTCAGAGAAGAGGAGACAAGATGAGGTAGAATTAGAGAAGTTAAGAATCGAGGCCCAGATTAAGTTGAGTCAAGGGACATTGGCGTTAAATACTTGTACACAGAGTTATTAATTGATTAAGTTACTACATAAATTCGATTTGAAAGAAGGTATCAGTCTATATTTGATATTATTTGAGCTCCAAACTAATATGATGTTGTACCTAAAGAGTTTTGGGTTACACATCTGTTAGGTCTACTCTCACAAGAAATAACGCAACTAATTGCTCGAGAGTCTGAAGAAAGGGCGAAAGATTATGATCACGTGTAGATACTGCTACTCAAAAGATTCAAATTAACTCTTGAGAAATTTAGGTAGTTATTTGTCACTCACCAGTAGAGTTCTGAAAATACATGGCAAAATTTCTACCAAGAAATTCAAACATTCTTTAATGGATGGATTGAGGGACTTAACGTCAAAACCTTTGACCAGTTGCGAGATCTGATAATAGCAGATCAAATGAAGAAAAGAGCTCCCGTCGAATTTAAAGAGTAACATTTAGATGAATGGCCCAGTATCAACTCGCCAGAGGATTTAGCCGAGAAACTCGGGGAATTTAAATATGTCCGGAGGACATTGAAGCCGAAACCACGCTTCTCACCATCTTTTTGGAAGCAAGAAGTCAAATTGCCGAATAAGTTCGTTAATTTCGGAAGATGTGAAAATCGCCACAGGAGAACTGAAAATTTCAAACCTAGATAAAAACACTATGAGACTCACCCGAGTAAAGATTTTGAAAAACGAATGCTTAGAAAATGTTACAAACGTCACAAGCCTTGGCACTTTGCTCGTGATTGTTCTTCTGGAGGAGATGGCAGTGGAGGAGGATATCGGGGAGATTCCAGATTCTCATTTCGAGTTTCCTGTTACAACTGTGGCCGAAGTGACCACTTTACTCAAGAATGTCGCAAGTCTGATAAGACTTGCTACACTTGAGGAAAGACTAGTCACATCAGCAGAGAATACAACAAAGATGACAGAAGAGTAAATTGCTACCAATGCGGAAAATCTGGCAATTTGTCTCGAGATTGCCCTGGAGAAAGAGATGATAGAAAATGCTACTCATGTGGCGATTCCAGCCACATCAGCCGAGATTGCCCTGCTGGTGGAAATGCTGCAGATAATGATGATACCGTTTGCTACTGTTGTAACGAAAAAGGACACATTGCTCGCAACTGCAGTTCAAACCGATCTAACGAAATACTTCTCCTCTGAGTAGATAAAATTAGATAACCTTATATTCTCAATAGCAAATCCTTTTTAATTTTTATTAAAGTTTTTGTAATGTTTATATTTCATAGTTGTGTTCGATAAGATTGTAAGGTCATCACCAGTTGTCACTGAGATCATCGACGCTCAGAAAGACGTCTCAAAATGTAAACATCAAAATGATGTTTACATTTTGAGACGCCTTCCAACACTAGATGGCGCCACGAGCAGGAGTTCTACTTTATGTCTTCTTTCTAAGGGTCTACACGAGTAACGCATATTGAAGAGTTGCGACCAACAGAAAAAGACGTGCGATCTGATAGCTCTTTAATATGTGTAACCAATAGTTCTATTTTAACTTAGTAAATACTGTACAGTAATATATGGTTTAATTACATGTCATCTTCTAAAAATCCGCTTTGTTATTGAATCAAGAAAACCCCTAGACATCTTTAAAATGAGCCATGTACCCCATTTCTGTAGTTAAGATTCTATATATATATATATACATTTGCAAATATGAAACTTAAAACAACTTGATGCAGAATGCAGAGAATTTTTTCATATGAATACATTCTAGAATGTTAAATGTCTATAAGTCAGAATCATCTATTATGTAAAATTCCTAGCTCTTGAAATATTTTAACTCTAAAAAATTATCAATGGATCATTTTGAAATGTGGACAACTTATTATTTATTTTATATTATAGTACTTGTTCCAAAAACAGGTGACACAATTGTCATAATATATTATTTTCTAATGTATTGTATAATATTTTAAAAATAACATTGTAAGAAATGTTGCAAATCATATTTAAGATTCTGTAATTTATGTAAATAGCTTTGTTTTTGTCAACGTGTTATTAAAATTTTATTTTGAAAGTGTTTTATATATTGATAGGGAAAATTGTCACGAGTTGAATTGTTTGTCATCGAACCTTTTTAAAATTTAAAATAAATGTTTCAGTAAATTTACTTTTTTGTAATATTATAAAGATAACACACTCGGAGACATCATCTATAAAATGCAAATTTTAACTAAAATTAAAAAGTGAAAAATGATTTTGATTAAGATCAAAAAATATCATTAAAGTGATTTTCATTCATTCTTTTTTTTTAAAATGCTAGCTTTCTCCTATATTAAGAAACAGGACGAAACACATTTTCAGGTAGAAAAAAATGCTTCGATATATATTAAAGTAAGCTCAAGTGATTTATTATTCAAATACATCCATTTATATCAAATGACGTCCTTAAAATTTTGAAATCATATTTTATAACTGCATCATATTTTACTTTAATAGGTAAAATATGTTTAACAGACAAAATTAAATATCACTAGAGCATCATAAAACTAATGTCAAAGTATGGATCCTCTTTTATAAAATACAAAGCATAGGATGTCTATGAAGTATCTTTACAGCTTTAGACATTAATAACTTTAAAGCGGTACTACATAATAACAAACAGTTTCCGACAAGCAGCGAGACATCCATAAAATTTTATTTCCTTACCCGTGCGAGTACATGTCAATGCAAACACGGATAACGTTCAATAGATATTCAATTTATCTCCATGTACGCTCCAGCAACTCTTAGGTAACATGTTCAAATGCACTGAGAATATGTGCCTTCAAGTCCAGTAGATCTGATGCGCCTACCCAAGATGCCTTGGGTCGGTGCACCTGATCCTTGACAAAATCCCATAGGAAGAAGTTTAGTGGAGCAAATGCATTTGAACATGTCACTTTGGAGTTGCAGGAGTGTACATGGAGAGAAACTGAATACCTATTGAACATGCCACTATATACCTTCATAGTAAAATCATGCTTACAAAATGAAATAACTAAAAATAAGAATGCACTTTACAACGGTCTCTTTACGTAACAATACGAATATGCAGTTATGAATAAAGTGCAGTATAAATAAGAGTGTGCGATCCAGATTGAAGAAAAAGTTTTAATTACTGTATAAAATAAATCTGCAGCATTAATAAATATAATAGGCCTTCATTTGTCAGTTAAAAACGATGTTTCCTATGCTTGAATTTTTTTCAAAAGCTTTGCATTAAAGTATTATATTTTATTCTCGACTTTCTCATATATCTCTGTCCATGTCCTTATTTCCTTTGCCTGGATGAAAACCGAAATTTCTTTTACGTAATCTGAAATAGTTTGGTTCTTTCACGTATGACAATGACTTTTTAAAATAAAGTAGCTATACTTGTAATTGCCTTTATTTTACTGGTCATGTGATCCTCTTTATTCTCAAATTCATCAGCGCAATATCTATTGACTTTTCAGATGAAGGTGTCATTCTAAATGTATGTTATATTCCCCCCCTTCCTGCCCACCACTTGCATCCTGTCTTCAGTCTTACATCAATGTTATGTTTTTCTCATGTTGTTACGTACTAACGCCAACCTATTTATTGTTTGTGGGGAATAACAAAAACTCCAAATTAAGAGTGCTATATCACTCACAACATTTTTATTGAACAGCCTTATGTAAACTCACTACAAAATGTGTTATCTTGCAACAATCTGGTCTTACTTGTCACAGCGCCATCTATCGGAGTAACATTCTTACCTCATAGGTTATTCACAATACCTTAGGGGTCGTTACATACTGGGCCCCTATGACCACGTCATCAATCGAATTACAATTACAATTAAACACAGTACTAAGAAATAAAACATATCAAATTATAACACAATAGTACACACATTTTCATACATCAGTAAAATATCAACTGAAAATAAATGGAACAAAGTATAAATCAATCGTTCACAGGAAGTCTGACCAATTTATGGATTGGTCTCTTCGTTTCACCGAAGACAGTTTCTGCTGGTATGCTAGCGGTGTGGGCACATTCCATTATAGTCTGGAACTAAAAAGCTCTTCAGTTTCTGTAGTTTCTCAGAAGCAATGGACATTCTTATGCAGATGCATAAGCAGATATTTCAACTTGTAAGTCCTCATTCAAGTGAGTATACTTGGGATCACTCTTGTTCCGTAAAACTCATGGATGCACGTCCTAACACATTCATTCTGGATGGTGTAGATGTCTGCACATGCGGCAGAAAAATACCATTAAGACCCAATAGCTTGACCACAAAATTGAAATAAGGATGTGCATCAAGTGAAATGTATATATTAACCTTCAAACGAGATTTCTTCCAGGTTTACACAAAAATTCGTTGATACTGTATTTTCAACTCTAGAATTAAATTCCTCTTGACTTCCTCGTAAAGCATAACCGAATATTGTTAACACACAAGTAATTCCCTGATCTATCCTTTGGAAAGAAGTGGCTTCAATAATCTGCCAGAAAACATCTGCTTCTAATAATATTTCAATATTTATATCACTTTCGCAACAATCGGCTAAATCTAATCCGCGAGATAGCATAATATTTTGCACTTCAACATTTGGGACAGAAACAGGCGCAGCATTAATAGTATCTGTTACTAATACTTCAATCTGAATAAATTGTGATAAGTGTTATACCTATTAGTTGATTTTAATTCTACTATGGCGTATGATTTCTCAATCGCTTTGTTGAGCCAAAGGAAAAGGATGATAATCTTTCTTCTCTAACTGGTTTCAATTTTAGGCAGTTCACTAGGGATTTTGTACACCAACTTCATTCTGAGCCATTATCACATAGAATTCTCACTAGTCTGTCTACTTTTGCTCTGTCGTCTATACGGCCAGCATATGCACTGCACGTTAGCAATAAAACAGCAGGCATCTGAGATCGAGAGACTGAGGACAAAAAAGTTGAATTTATGGGGGGGTCGTTCCGAAGAGGCGATAATCTCGGGGAAAGGGGGAACGTTTTCCATACAAGAGGAAATTTTTTCTTTCTTGGAAAATGTATTAATTGATGATATGGTTTCCCACAAAAACAGTTTCGTGATTTGCACTTCTTTACGCTGCACTCAACGGAAAAACACTTGAAACAAAGATTATTCTTTTTAACTATTTCGACACGTTCCTTTACAGACATTTTTTTAAAATCATGAGATGCGAATGATTTTCATTATTCTTACAAGCAATACATCTATGAGTTTTCACTCCAGACACATAAACATTTGAAACATTTCTATTATTATAACTGCGATATTTATTCACATAATTTTCCTCTCTTCTCTTATTGTCGGTGCCTGAAAATGATTTCGCAAAAAAAAGATTCTGTTTTTTATTAACTTTTGAAGATAAATAAATATCACATTCACGTCCCATAATTTGGGTTTCAGACCAAATTTCTCCTTGTTTCACTGCTATGCGAGATTTTAATTCGCGATATAATACACTTAAATTCTTATCTGAAACTATAAGAGCACATAATGATTTGAAATCATTCGCTTTCCTCACTGACAATAGTAGTCAAAATTTACACTTAACTTTGACGCGAATCGCAAATAATTCTCAGAAGGCAATTTTTGCGCCGAACGAAAATAATTTAGATATTCTTGAGGAGTTGGTTGGAATTCTTTCAAAATAATTCATTTCATTTTATTATAATCATTCATATCCTCTTCGCTCACATATACCAATAAATTTTTAACCCTTTCACCTAAAATATTTAAGAGGATTTCGGCTTTAAACTCTTCTGGTACCTTTTTTGTCCTAAAAGCCCTTTCAATTGACTGCAAAAATAAATTGAAGGATTCTACCTTAGTGGGAACAGCAATTGCTAATGTTTAAACACTTTTAATTAAATTTTTTCAATATTTACACTTAAGGGTTCTGTCTCAGTATTTTGTGTCAAGGGAATCCCTTCCTAGCATTAATTATTGTAATTCTGCTTCTAATTTCTGTAATAGTAATCTTATTTCATTTCCAGATTTCTCTCTCTCATTTTTTAATTTGTTTTCTTCAAGAATGCCAATAATAATATTTTGTACGAATTTAGCATCAGTTTTAGAGCAGCATAGTTTCAGCATCAGCATAGATTTCTGAACTCTCTACTAAGCTTTTTAACTCAACTATTTTTGCTCCCCTTTGAACATCTAACGCTAGCTCCTCTGCTACGAGTTTCACCTCGTCTTTTTTCAGTGATTTAAGACTCATTTTAACACAAAAAATAGTAACTCTTTATTTACGATATCAACACTAAAATACAATCGATTCAAAAGAAACTACACCCTCGTCACAGAACACAGCTTTATTAAACTCAAATTATCAATCACAGAACACAACACCGTTAAACTCAGATTACAAATTACAAAACACAACTCTATTTAACTCAAATTATC
>BMAW01070857.1:777752-795678 GCA_019974015.1 Nephila pilipes | reverse complement strand
AACTCAAATTATCAATCACAGAACACAACACCGTTAAACTCAGATTACAAATTACAAAACACAACTCTATTTAACTCAAATTATCTAACACAGAATATGACACTATTAAGCTCAAATCACAGAACACGACATTATTAAATTCACGATATCAAGTCTCACAGAGCACAGCACTATTAACTCAAATTATCAATTATGGAACACAACACTATAAACTCAAATTATGTACCACATTAAATAAAATCATTTGAATCAATATATCAACCAACATCTACTATACAACAAAAATCACAAAAGAATTCAGTAATAAGATTTTCTCTCAAAATTTGTACTCGCCACGTGTTACCCTCCACCACTATTCCTTCCCGTGCAAACAACAAGGGTTAGCTGTTAACGCTAAAGTAAATACTCTAACACAATCCACCTCTCCTAACTAATATCTTTTCTTCTGACACCAAACATGTTACGTACTAACGCCAACCTATTTATTGTTTGTGGGGAATGACAAAAACTCCAAATTAAGAGTGTAATTAAGAGAGCTATATCACACACAGCATCTTTATTGAACAATCCTACGTACACTCCCTTCAAAATGTATTATCTTGCAACAATCTGGTCTCACTTGTCACAGCGCCATCTATCGGCGTAACATTCTTGCCTCATAGGTTATTTCATAATGCCTTTTGGATCTTAACACAGGTATTGGTAAATATTCCTGAGTTGTGAAGCATACAACCTTCCAACAGCAATGATTTACTTTGCATCAATAATTTCCTTTTTTTTTTTTAAAGAAGAATTTATTTTTTTTTTTAAAAAAAAGTAATGAAGCTGTTTGCTTTTTGCCATATTCTTAGAACCTCAGCCCCATAATACCTTCAATTGCAGCGCATTTTATATCATTTGAACGACATTTGAGATTCTTTCCTTTTTTGTAAGGAACATTTTAAATTCATGGCTGGCAACTCTGTAATATATTTAGATTCCAATATTCATACGACTCATAAAGTAACTGATACATATAACAGATCTCTTGTGGCTCCCGGACAGTTATTTGCCCACCCTTATGCAAAACCCAATTAAAACGCAGCCACGGATGAGGGCATCAATGCTAAAAATAACGAATGCAAAATGTGCATCGGTGGTCGCACTTCAGAATGAAGAAACTGAAAATACCCCCCCCCCCGGTATATAAAAGGCACGCAATGAGTTAAATTACACTTCTCATGGCATCATTTAAAAATAAGTTTGATTGAAATTATGCATAAATCTTTTCCATTTTAATGGCAATCTTTATGAAATTATTTACATAAGATGCTAACTTTTGCAATGAAAATAAGAAACAATTTTGGAAAGATCACTCGTATTTTTACTAACTTCATTTTGTGAGTGATTTTTTTCTACTACTTTTAGAGAACTCACATTCATTTCCAGAAGTTGCTTATGCAAATATATGTAGTACTTTACCACAGGTGAAGGTTAATGGCTCGTTGTTAGATGTCTAGAGGTTTTTAGATCCAATGAATGAAGCAGATTTGACACAAAGTAATTCAACTAGAATATGAAATAATGTATGTACAATATAATCACTTATGAACAGATTTAGATTATTAGGATTTAAAAATGTCTAATAAAACTACAAGCCACCATCACATCGTCTATAACTATGTTTTCACATATCATCACTTCCTTCCTGCTTCTGATGGAAGAAAAATAGCCCCGTAGCGCTCACCTTCATAAAATAATAAATCGGCGTTGGTAAAAAAAAAATCAATCGACTCATTTAAGTACAGTACTCTCTCGGTATCCGACAGGATTCGGCCCAGAGTATCGGCGGATAACCTAAAACGCCGGATTATTGGAAAATCACTAATAATGATGCATATTTAAACAGCAAAAACTATGTATTAATACATAAAATTCAATACAGTATACACAAATTAGGTATAAAACACACAAAAGAATTAAAACTTCCAAAAATGTACTCATAGTCCAAATTATTTCGTTAAAGAAGAAGGCATAAAATAATTTCCAATGACTTGTCACGATATGCATAAACACTGAATTACTAGCAGGGTCGTATGAGTGAAGTCCCGGATTATTGAGAGTAAAGAATACAGGGTGTCTCAAAACTCATGAGCAAAAATTTAAGGGGTGATAGAAAATATGTAAACAAGCGATTTTCATCATACAATGCACAGTCGGAGAGCAAGCGATGACCTGCTAGAACCGTTGCTGTCACATGAAAGAACGGAACACCAAACGGATAGAAGAGGTACTAAATAATTTTATTGATAGCATGTGTGGCAAAATTACAGAAACTGTTTGAAAGAGCAACCTCGTGTGGTAATACAAGCATTGCACTTGCGACGTAGCGTGCGGGGCACTTTTTCAAAAGCATCCGGCATTTCTCGAACGGCCCCGACAGCAACAGAAATCCTGGCAACTAGGTCCTCGTTGGAGTTGATGGGGCTTTCGTAGACGAGACAAATGTCCCCACAAGAAAAAGTCCAGACAGGAGAGATCGGGTAAGAGTGCCGACTAAGGTGTAGGCCCACCCCAACCAATTCATCTCTCTTGGAATTTATCATCTGAAGCCCTCCGCACATCCAAGCTGAAATGGGGTGGTGTTCCGTTGTGTTGGAACCACATATGAGCTTATATAGCGGCTGCAACAGATTGAAGTAACTCTGGCAATACCTATTGTAACAATGTGAGATATGTTCCGCCGTCCATTCGGAATAGCAGAAGGTATGGATCTATCAAATGGTCACCAACAATTCCAGCCGAAGCATTTACGCTGAAACGGTTCTGATACGCATGAGGACGTGTGTCGTATAGATTGTTAAATGCCACTCATATGAATATTGTGCTTACTCGAAATAACTTCACGAGTAAAGGTGCATTCATCCGTGAAAAAGACATGAACTAAAATCAAGCTGAGCCGATAGCTGTTTTAAAAACCATGTGTAAACTCGACATGTGGCGCAAGTCTGCAGATATCAAGACTTGCACTTTGTGTTCATGGTAAGGATGTATTACTTCTTCCCGTAGTATTCGCCAAACAATCGAGTGGGGCACATTTATTTCAAGGGAAACCTCTCTTCGGACGAACTTCCACTCTTTTCGGTCTTGAATTTGCGGCGTCCGCTCATTCCTGCCATACCTTGTATCATACATGCCGGTGACAAGGGATTCCGTTTCACACAGACACCGATGCAATCGCTCGAGCATTTTTCGGTCTGGGAAGTGTCTTCTCAAGAAATGCTGCCTGTCTTTCGGCTTCCAATGCATCACCTTTCGCAAGAGCATACATGTAATGCATGTCCGCCTTTTCCCGATTTCTGTACTTCACCGTGACTCCCGAAATCCTCGATAAAAATGACGATGCGTAAAAAACTAGCGCTTTTTGCCTTCCATTTTAGATTTAAAAAAAAGTTAAAAGTTAAGATAGAGACTTTTAAAATTAAATTTAAACTTCTCCAAATTGCTCAAGATGATCTTTTTAATCATTTCAGGGTTTTTTCCCTATTTTATTTTGTCAAATAACTCTGATTTAATGTTATGTATTTTATATACACGGACTTAAAAGTTATTATCCTTTAAAATTACTCGATATTTCAATAAGGTCGAGTTTCGACTAATTTATCTTCATTTCTCTCAAAAAGATCTTTAAGATCTGTTGTCGACGAAAAATCCGATAAAACTTGACAAATTACTTCTAAACTCTACAATTTAAGATTTGTACTTGAGATAGGTTGCATAATTTAGAACTAAGCTATAAACTATAATGCCATCACAAATCTCTCCGAATTTAATGTTCATGTAAAACGGAAATATCTGGTAAATCTGATGTATGTCCTTCAAGCTATTTAAGATTTACGAAGTAGATAAAAATCTAAAAAATGGTTGAAGAATTGATAAATCAATAATGTAAAATGACGGGTAGTGATTAAAATGTCTAAAGTGATCGTTGTCATTCTGATATTTTGATTATCACGTTTCTAGAAGGATAACTTGTTTCTATAATTAATGCGGCAACGGTACATTGATTACTGTTGAAAAAGATAAAATAAACAAGAAATGTATGGATTAGGAGGACCACACCCCATATCGGTTTCATAATGTTATTATTTTTTTCGGGTGTCTATAAAACTTCATTTTTATGACAAGTAGCAATTATAAAATCAACGTTCGTAAATATTTCTACCAAATACAAGAAAAAACTCAATGATTTATCGTCCACACATTTTAAGATTGTGTGAACAATTTTTAATTTATATTTAGAAATCTTTAGTTGCTTTTAATTTTTTTTTTATTTCGGTAAATATATCTGAAACAGTGTTAAAATACCTGGTAACGTGAAATACCCACTAAAAATCTTTTTGAAGGAACTCTTGAATTTGCTTCATTCAGAAAAAAAAGCATTAATTGAATAGAAAAAAAATATTTAATTCCGGAGTGGTGATAAAGATAGAGGAGTATTTAAGAATGAGTGTGCTTCATTATTTAAAAGAAAATGTCGACGCTTGAGAGTGGTAATGAAATAATTAGTGAAGGGCGATCAACCGCATCGAATAGTTTCATTCAAATAGGATAGAGTATGCATCTCTGCAAACATGATTGCAAAATAATGTTTAGTAGTTTTGTGATAAATAATGACATGTTTGGAGCATTTTGTTTGTTCTTGTATTTTTTTCAAAAATTCATTTTCAGACTTTAATTAAATATTTAAGTACTAGTATTTCTCATTAAAATGATATAACAACTTTAACTTAATATAACAATTTTAAATTTATAAAAAAAATATATATTGCCACTATGTGTACAAGCACCGATCATAGAGGTAAATCGCTTCCTGTTGTACTATAATTCCAGGGTTCAAAACTCAATACCGACAACATAAAAAATTCAAGTTAATGGATTTTTTGATTGTTCTCAGTTTTCTCCCTTCTATAATTTCTAAGACCTGCTAGAATATTCTTAGCATTTCCAGGGTAGTGTTCTGGAATATTCTCATGTAATATATAAATCCTTCTGTTCTCAGGCAGCTGTTTTTAGTCTGCTAATAAATCTCATTTGTCTATTGTGTGCTCGATTCAACACGATTCAATATCTGCGTGACAATATAAATTAAAAAATAATTGTATAGATGTTCTTAATTCACTCCTTTTTCTTTTTTTCAAAGCCTGTTTTCCTTTTTTTTTCTCGATCTACTTGAGCTTTAAGGACATACAAATCAAATCGAACCATGTTTCCTATCTATATTTCAAAAAACAAGCATTTGAAATTCACAAAGCAATGTATTGTCAATTGTTAATGACTCTATCGAATTAATTCTTTCATTACACTTAGCAAATGATTATTGGATGTAAAAAATATTCATTCATTCATTTATTTTTTAAAAAAAAAAAAAAAAAAAAAAATGAAAGGAAATAAAAATTTTAAATAATAAAAATACAGGTTCAAGGTTCAATATATCTTTTTTTCATGCGCGATTCAACTTATCATTATATATATATATATATATATATATATATATATATATATATATATATACTAGCTGATACCCGCCCGCTTCGCTGGGCAGACGATAATATTATATTTTGGAACCTATACATAAAATATCAAGAAAATTGAAGCATTGAAACGACCTTTGTGTTCTCTAGATGGTTTTTTATCGGCATTAATTATAACCTTGAACTCCTTTTGGTCTTTAGGAACTGAATCAACAGCAGCTTTGAAATCGTGAATATACCTGTTATGTTCATGTAGCTTCTTTTGTAATTGGCTAATTCTGGCTTAACACCTGGGAAAATACCACAATGAATGTTTCTTTCACATTCATCATCACAGAGAAAGTAAAACTGAAGAAAAGAAGGTTGTTGAGGAGGCTCAGCCAATAGGCTACCTATCCTGTGGTATACCTGGCCCTGGACTTTAAATGTTGGCATAAAATTTCCTTCCTTCAATTCTTTTGCTCCGAATGACGTCATCTGAAAACATCCATTATACTTGCGAATTGTAGAAAGAAAATGTTCTGAAAGCTGATCCTTATGGCTAAGAAGACTATTCAAAGGTTCAGGGAAGGATCTAATAACAGGAAGCAGGACTTGACCACCACTCCAGCACATTCCTGGAGGTTCTTCTATCCTTTTAAAGCACGGCACCTCGAACAGGGCAAACGTTTTCCGATACTGACAATTTTATCATTTGAATAGTCAATATATATTTCATATTTAAAACCAGACAAATTTTTGGAAGTCCATGGCGCTAAATTAACTTTTGATCTTTTATCATTGTATTTAATTACAGCTGCCTGATTCACGTGGGGGGTATTAGAAAAGTATTTTCTTACGCTTTATGTACTTCAGGATGACTTTTAGTATATTTTGAAGCAGCTTCTCTATGTTCTTCAGGATGACTTTGAATATATTTTGTAGCAGCTGGTCTTACTTGTTTATATCTAATTGAATTTGTGAATCTTTTTCTTCATTTCTTTTACCTTTATTTAGTTGAAGAGATATTACATCATTAATAATTGATTCACTTGAACTTGAAAAATCAATGTTAGATATTGATTGAGTCTTTGAAAGTAGCATAGACACATTTTCTTGAGGTTGAAACACTAAAGATGACACATTTTCTTCATTTTGTTTCACATTATCATAACCAGGATAAACATTACTTCTATTTGTTAATCCAACTATTTAAATAAAACATTAAAATGACAACTATTACAGTTTCCCGTAAAACGTAATATTTTTTCCCCCTGAATTGTTTCCCCAACAGAAGCTATAAGGCAGCCACCTTGATAAACTTCGAACTGATAGGGAAATAGCTCTGCCGCCGCCATAATTTAGCAAATAGATCCATACGTGTTTGGTTTACACATTTCGGTAAAATATAAATCGTTAGTATTATAAGGGGCGCCAGATAGCATTTGAGTGTAGCATTTAAACCGATCCCAGTTGTCAAACACGTGAGAAACAATAATATTTCTCATTTTATACGCCATCGATATGTCACCGAACACCAGCAAAGACAGAGACGAAAATAAACATGCTCCGTCGCCAAGAATTTTAAAAACTTTGAAAGGAGTAGGTATTCCATCGATCCAAATATATTCAACATCCATTATTAAGAACTATAACTGAAAAGTAAATATGAAAAATCAATTTTTATTAACCTACAATGAAATACTTTTCAAGTTAAAAAATATAACCGAAATTAACTTTTTTAAATCAAATTATTTTAAAATTCAACAAAAAATACTAACAAAAAAATGAAGTATAATAAAACATTTTGGCAAAAAGTCACCCGTATTACGTTATTCTTTTTGCAAAAGGATAACTCTTACGGTAGCAGCATATCTGGAACTGCAATTGAATAGACAGAATAGCTCTTAAAAATCATAGCATTAAAAATAATTCTGTATTCTGAAAACAATAAAATATCCAGCCATTTTAAAAAATGAAAAATGTTTATTTCCTAGAAAACAAAAACTAAAAATTACCAAAATACAGAAACAAAACTTTTGCATGATATTTACATTAGGTTACAATTAATGCATACATCAAAATATATATTTTGATAGGTACTTATTTTTTTTATTAATGACATGAATAACATACCATTATTATTCATTTGTTAAAAGCCAACTTCAATAACTTGGTTAGATTGCGTTTAGATTTACAAATGTAGTTTATCAATCATTATTAATAATAAAATACTTTTCTCATAAATTTAAAACTTACGTCTAGGTTCCACAACAATAAAAATTATCGTTTGCTCAGCAAAACCGAAATTAGCTGGCGAATGAAATCAGCTGGGGTTACCATAGTATAGCTTTTTAAAATTCACAATGCAAGGTCATTGAAATGCTTCGACTTGGCGGTGGAAGATATTTGGTGATATTTTGCAAAAAAGAGCCTCTTCTCCAAAATCTTGCCAATCCTCCATCAGCGCTTCAATATTAAATTATTTGGTATTTTTCCATTTCGCACGCGCAAATCTCGCAAGTAAACTTAATTGGTAGCGATACACAGTATACATTTAAAAAATATATATTCCGTTTGGCGTTGGTCATGTAATTTTTGGCGATAAAGTCGCCAAAATGACATAACCGATGGGTAAGAAAAGATTAACCGATGATAACTACATTTTGGTTAAGAATTCCATAAAATCCGTTCTTAGTGAGCGTCTACATTGCAAAATGAGTAACTGTACCAAATTTCAAGTCAATCGGTTGTATAGTCTTAGAGATATCGTGATGAGTCAGTCAGTGGTATTTCGCTTATATATATATATATATATATATATATATATATATATATATATATATTCAGCTTCAGTATGTTTGTAGCAGCTAACTCCGAAAAGTAATCGATGGATTGACTTCAAATTTTTACACAACGTTGCATTTCTATATTTCTATATAAAAGTGTTTTTATATTCTTTTTATCTCAAAGTTTCCACGGGAACGGGAAATTCCAAGTTTTAAAATTCCGAGTTTTAAAAAACAATTATATCTGACAAAAGAGTACACGTATCAGATTTTTTTTTCACTTACATACATTACTATTTTCACTAATTTATTTTGAAATATGCCAAATGTTATGATTTTAATAACAAACATAAAATTAGATAAATAATATATTTTTTGACAATCGGTGGTCCGACTCACGGGCGTCCAACTTCTGTCAACATTTTCCTTTTTTGCTTTCTGTTGTCAAATTTTTTATCTCATGTTTTTCTTACTGTGATGTAAATAGTAAAGATAAACGTCATTGTGGAAAAAAATGTGTTGATGGGAACAGTTGATTGATGTGTGCATATTACATCCAAAATATTTATTCAAAGGTCAGAAGTCATTTGATTTTTTCTGATAAATAAATTGACTATCGGTTTTCAAAAAAATAAATAAATAAATAAATAAAGGTGAGTTGATTTTATACTGAATATTGTATTCAATTAATTTGTTTTGAGTTAAAGTGAAATATCGGGTGCCTCTTAGCGATTGTCGAATTTCGGGTGCGATAACGATTTCAATGTAGCGAATCAATGTTTGTTGACTGACAGCTCTTTTCAGAAACTGCTACACAGACATGCGTTTTTTTTTACCCCTTGATTACTATTCGTTAAAAGCCGCAGCCGATTTTTGAAAAACAGCACAATATAATTTATGAATACGTTACATAGCTCTTTTTCTGCTCTTAAACCATTTTTCCCCAAATCATTTTTTGCAAACAGCTTTGAGGGATTCTTTAATTGTTTCTTAAGTATGTCTGAAAAGTGTGAGTTAACCTTTTTTTTCCTTTTAATTATTTGAAGAGAAAGGGTGAAATGCATATTTTACACCTTTGCACACACGAAGATTTAATTTTAAAATAGATCGAAAGCTCGGTTTGCTAAATGAATGAATTTATCCTCCTACGCGGAATTTGTATAATTCTTACAGCATAATGTTACTATGTGCTTTAATTTATTTAATATAAATTTTTAAAATACTTATTTTATTCTTTAAATTCTAAATAATATACAAATTAAAATATTTAAAAAATATTATTAAATAATTAATAGTTAAAAAAACTGGGCATTATTTTATCAATAAAAATTAATTAGTTATAATTATATTTATGATTACATGTTATAATTTATAATTATTTATAGTATATGATTATATTTTTATAACAATTATATATAATTATTATAAAAGTATTATAATTTATATAATTTATAATAAAACTTATAATAATTTTATAATTGTAATTTATAAATATAATTATAATAAGGCTAGCAAATCCGGGCCACGCTTCGCTGTGACTCAGTCTGATATTAATTCTTAGGGAAGTAAATAAAATTATTCTATTGAGCATAGATTCACAGAGAAAACACATCATTTAATTTAATACTCTACTTTGCGTTGTCGTGGAATGAAAGGAAGAAAGAATACAATATTTTTCACTAAAAATTGTTTTTTTATTGTAAAGTTTGCGAATGGGCTACATTTGTTGATTGTCCGTTTTCTACATGAACATAAAAATTAGATGGTTTATCGACTCTGGAGCAAGCTACATGTAATTGCGCATGAGAGAAGCATTCGTTTTCTAAATTCAAACAGTGCACTTGCCAAGAATTATCCTTGCGGTTGATTGATAGTCATAGCGAATGTAAGGCATACTGGAACTTGAAGTCGTTGGAACTCGAAAGCCATATCTGTTGGAATAAGTGGTACTCGTGATAGTACATCTTCACCTTTATGAGGTCCAACCAGAATTGCTTCAATTATATTAATCATCATTTTTAGCTGCTAAAATCGCGTAATTCTAATTATAAAATTACTATAAATTTTAATTATAAATATTATAATTATAAATTATAATACTCATAATATTAATTATACATAATTATTATAAATAAATATAATCATATATCATAAATAATTATAAATTACAACATATAATCATAAATCATAAAAACTTATTAATTTGTAATGGTATAATAATGCCAAGTATTTATAACAATTAATTATATTATAAAACTTTTTAATCATTTAAATTTGTACATCATATAGAATATGAGTGAAATAATTTATTGAAATTTACTTCAAAAATTTATATTAAAGAAATTTAAACATATAGTAACGTTATGTAGTAATAATTATTTAAAAAAAAAAAAAAAAAAAAAAAAAAAAAACCTTCTTTTTTTAAGAACAGTTCTTCGAAGGAGGATAAATTCATTCGTTCCTTTTGCAAATCGAATATTTGATCTGTTTAAAAATTAAATCTTCATCCGTGCATCGGTGTAAAACATGTATCATTTCACACTTTCACTCCAAATAATTAAAAAAAAAAAAAAAATTAGAAAATTCTATGCAAAGTTTTGCAAGAACAGATTTAGCCACCTAAGGTGCGCTTTTATTTTGTAATTATTATTAAATTACTCAATTAAATATGAGAGTTAAAGTAAAAGATGAACTGTAGCGAAATGAGCAATTGTAAACTTTTCGATATTAAAATTAAAGGGAACGATAAATTATTAAACTGGATATATTTAAACTAAATGTAATCAAAACTAAAGCCAACGATAAATTATTGAATTGAATATTATATCGGCAAGTATCAATTATTAAACTGAATATTATATAAATTATTAAATTGAATATTATATAAATTATTAAATTGAATATTACATATATGTATTATAAATTAAAATTAAAGCAAAAGATAAATTTTTAAATTGGATATATTTAAGCTAAATGTAATTAAAATTAAACGCAAATGATGAAAAAAATTAAAAAGTGATCTGGTACACAAATAAATGATCCACCGAAAATAATAGCCCCTTTTATAGCTAGAAAAAAATGACTGCTTCACAGCTGTCTTAATATTCTGAATAATGTTATTTATTTTCAGTCATATCTTAATTCCATTTTACATATGATTTAAGGTAATATATAAATCGACAAATAAATAATATACTTAATTTTTATATTTATTTCTCTTCAATCCAATAAAAAAAATTGGGGGAAATTTATTGCGACATATTTTTGAAAATTGAATTCACAAGTGGTGAAAGCAGATATCAGACATATATTATATATATTTTATTTCAATCCAGTAAAAAAAAAATCAGGATAAATTTATTATGACGTATTTTTGAAAATTAAACTCTTTACTGGGGAAAGCAGACATCAAAAATATACACAAAAACAAGATAAATTTTTAAAATGTGGTCTGGTACGATATATCTCCTACTATTTTTCAAAAATCATCTCTGCTTTTAACGAATAGCAATGAAGGGAGGAAAACACGGGACTATGTAGAAGTTTCTCAAATGAAGAACTACCAGAGGCAACAAACATTTATTCACCAGATTGAAATCTTTTTACATGCTAAAATCGCCGGTCGCTAAGGGGCACTCAATACTTCACTTTAACCGGAATCTCCCTTTCCTGTAGAAAGTTCGAGAAAAAAAAAAGTATCTAAAAACACACATAGAAAAGCAACGTTGAATAAAAAATTTCTAGTCAATCCGTTGAATATTTTTCCGAGTTTTGCGGCCACAAAAATTCGGAAACTGAATTTACATACTTAAAAATATTAAATTTATTATTACAAATACTTATATATTATAATATATATTTATACGTAATTACAATGTTTTATTATACAAAATAATCTTTGCAAGTGTGCTGATTCAATTAAGAAAATTAATGCGTCTCACATGGGCAATTATATGTCCTAGAGGCGTAAACCATCTGAGGCGTAACCATCTGGTTTTTACAACGTTTTTCTGAATTTCACTTGGTGTGTGTGTGAGTGTGTGTGTGTGTGTCATCAAATTTTCGATCGTTAATTTAACCAACTTCCCATCAAGCTAGAGCTTTGAAATTTTGGGAATCGTTCGTACTCGCCTAACAATGCAATATTTAGACGTTTGCGACAAGTTTTAACTCATATTTTTTTTTAAATAATGCAGTTTAGCCCAATTACTTGGCGCAATTTGAATAATTGCCAAACTTGGCGATTTTTTTTTTTTTTTTTTTTGGCTGAATGTTAAGTCCGCTTAGCGGACCAATTTAGCAACATTTGGCAAAATACCGCCAAATAATTCTTGTCTCCAAGAGTGGTTTGACTAAACTGTATTCCAACCATTTAATTTACCGGATTAATTAATTTTAGTTAGTTTTAACGTTGTTATGTATTTCACTTGGTGTGTGTCTGTCTGTATGTGTATCATCAAATTGTCTATTGTTAATTTAACCAATTTCCCATCAAGCTAGAGCTCTGAAATTTTGGGAACCGTTCTTATTTGCCTAACAATGCAATATTTAGATATTTGAGACCAGTTTTAACTAATATTTTAATAATTTTTTTAATAAACTTTGCCACCATATAAAAACGTTGTTTTTAAAAACGTTGGTTTTTATTTCGAATTATTATGTTTATGCAGAAAACGGACAGACAGAAAATGTAGTCAATTTTACGATAAAAAAACTTTTTTCAGTGAAAAATTTTTATTACTTATTTCCTTTCATTCCATAGCATAGCCACAACACCATGCAAGGTATTAAATTGAGTGATGTGTTTTCTCGGTAAATCCAATGTTCATTAGATTATTTTAATTTTCTTCTAAAAAATTAATGTCAGACTGAGGCATAGTTAAGCGTGACGGGGCTTGACTAGTATATATATATATATGTGTATGTGTGTAGATAACCTTATTTCTTAACTTATAAAAGACGATTTAGGTTAATTGAATTATGAAGTAATACAATTGTTCAATTAGCTTTCTGAGTCTTCGTAATTTGATTCACGTTACATGAAGGAAATCAATTTAACAGATCGTGTTAATACACCTTTAAAATGATTTCTATAAAGGATTAAGAAATGGAAATAGTTTGAGGGGGAAATTACTGGGAAAAGTTTTTTTTACATAAAATCAAAATTGTCTTCAGTTGTTGTCAAATTTATTCTTTCATAATGACGAATGTAAAGAAGCTGTAATTCAGTGAATACATTTTTTGCGCTTTCCGTGGATAAATGTTCTTATTCCATGATGAAAGATCGTGATAAAAAGTGTGATGTAAATATATATGAGTGCAACATTATTGAACGGAAAATTTATAAAAATAGAACTGATTATATACAGAAAATATGAATAACATTACAATTTATTTATAATTTAATGAAACTATTCAAATACGTAATAATTTCAAACAATTTTGCCGTTGCATTGTGACGAATTTTTCTCGTTGTGAGAAGGGACATATTTACTCAGTAATGATCAGCCAGAATGTTAACCAGTTTATTCAGTCTTTAAATAATCAATACCAGAAATAAATAAAAAAAAATATTTAGAGTGAATAAATTAAATTTTCTCCACTAAGTATTTTAACAAATATATCTACTTATCTTAGGAATACTTCTAATAAATGAGTCCAATTCAAATAAACCTCTAACCACGGAATCCGAGTCAAGTAAACATACTCTACACATTTTCTTATAATGTTCCAACCTCTTTAGAGTTTCTGAAAGGAACACTAAAGGAATTAGAGCCTTTAATTCCTCTATATCCTAAATCCTATTCACGACATAGAAAGATGCATTCACATACATAGTGGGTCTTTTACAAGGCGAATATCTCATATTAAACATTAGTGGTAAAACAACCATTAGTTAAAAGGAAATACGTATGAAAATCCGTTACAGTGTAAATAAAACTTCAAGATTTGAATATTTTTTGCTTTGTTTCAGCACTACCAAGATATCAGAAACGTCAATTATGAGAATAGAAATATTCAAGACTGCGATGCATTGACTTCCCATCCTGCTTTGGCAACGATTCAGTTTAAAAGAGAATTTTGCTGAAAATTTCGATAGTTTTGAGAAATTAAGGTCTAAGAAGAATCTCAGTCACATGAATGGAAACACATCTAGTTCCTCGACGAAACACTTAAGAAGGATTATAAAGTGAAGCAATAATTACGTGCAAATGAATCCCTGAAGGGCTAATGAGAGGCTCATAAAAACAGGCTGATTTCCTCTCTAGTTCAGAAAGGTCAATTAAGACACAAAAGTTTCTCAAGGGTACGTTGTTACCTCCTCGCGATGCTAATTCAAACGAAGATGTCATTCAGTATTGTGTTACAGGAAAAGAAAACTTCGTAATATTCGTATATGCAATACAGTCTCTCCTTATGCGAGTTCTTTATCGTAAAGATCTTTGGAAGTGTACATTGAACGGATTTTAAGTTTGGCAAAGATCTTTGATTAATAATTGATAGATTTGCTTTAATGGGATTAATTCTTAGGCAACTGGCGCTACATCAAAATCACGGGATATGTACATAAACATTTCGACGTGCTATGCGTTAACATAAAATTTCCCTATATGCTAGCTGTATACATATACATCTAGTACATCCATTTTATTTCGATTTACATATTTAGTATTATTATATTTCTTACATTATTCAATTATATATATCATGCAGGAAATAACCTGAGTACATTTTTAAGTGTCTTTTGTCTAATGCTCTTTTAACTCTGTTGTTAAAATGTAGTTCGTTAAGCTAAACCTCTAAAAACTTACTTCTGGCATTTGCTTGTATATTTATGACGTAAGTCTTAAATTATTTTCTGCTTTAAAAAGATACATTTTTAAACTATTAACGATTATTGAATTATTTTCACTTTTTGTTTTATTAAATTTATTTTGTGTTTCAAAATAGACTTTTAATTTAAAAATATTGTTATGTGTTATTAAATCACCGGGAGATCCTAACATGTTAAAAATAAAGGCCTTAATATTTATTCTAATATTGTAATTATTTTAAACCGCCTGAAAAATATTGTTAATATAGTTAAACTGTAATTAAGAATTTCTGAATTATAGTATCCTTCATGTATAAGCAGTATAAGCACTTTTTATTCATCAGGCTGATTCTGTTTAAAAATTAATGCAATATTAGATTTCAAGTTGGCTTAAATTATTTTCTGTTTTAATCAAGGTAAATAATTAAGCTGTAACAGTTTTTAATGATTTACGATTTAAACAGTTCTAATTTTGTACTTTGAATTATAGCTTTTTGAAATTTGTTTTGCAAACAAAATCAATTTAATCATAAGTTGATTATAATGTTTTCAAAAGGAAACAACAATATTTTAATAAATGTAGCAATCATTCTAAGCCACCTGAGAAAAAATGTAAACATGTAAATTTCATGTTTCAAAATTTAACAATTATTTACTAGCATTATAATATTTTTTCAATTTTTTTTTCTTTTTCCAATATGAAGTAATATTTTTTAATCAAATGAAATTTTTGCTTAATCTTTTGATACAAAATGAAATGCAGAAATTGAAATTTTGATTTTGTAAATGACAAACGCATACCAAAATTTATATTATTGACAAACAGTATGAGATTTATAAAAATTTGTAAAAAATGTTACTTTTCAAAATTGTATTACTTTTGAAAATAATACCATAGCAAAAAAATATAATTTTGAGATATAGAAATATTTACATTCCATAAATCTTGAGTACAATTTAACCATCTGTTATATTCCTTGTCGTGCAAAAATCATTCTTGTTTTTCCCCGCTAACACCAGAGCCTCAGTTTTACATAGTAATTCATCTCAGCAACAGCATATTTTTAAGAAATTATTATTCATGTACTTTTTAAAGTTAATTAAAGTGATTAAATTGAGTAAAAAAACATTATACAAATATCAAGTCTTTTTGTATTATATCATAATTATCATATAAAGTCCATTGAATAATAATTATTTAGCTCGGGATGTGATTGATTGTATTGTAAATAAAAATATTTCATGTATCGAATAAAAGGGTTGGATAATAACCTCGGCTTTATCCTATGGTGAAAATTTATAAGTGTTTTTGCGATTTAATGAATCATATATAAGTATAGTGTTTGTGTCATGTACCGAATACAAAAGAAATATAT
The DNA here is from genome assembly GCA_019974015.1 of Nephila pilipes. Classification (NCBI taxonomy): domain Eukaryota; kingdom Metazoa; phylum Arthropoda; class Arachnida; order Araneae; family Nephilidae; genus Nephila; species Nephila pilipes. The sequence goes on along the minus strand of BMAW01070857.1, from coordinate 779,207 downwards.
ATATATAAATTTTATTTATTCTGTGTGAATGAATGTTAGAGTTCAAGGCAAAGAAGGAAATCTTAATATACTGCACAAACACTCATTTAAATTTTTGCAGCATTTTATTCAAAACAATATTATAAAAAAACCCACCAAGATATAAAACGTCAGGGTTGAATATTTTAAAAAATTCCATACGGTATTACAATACAAACAAATTGTGGGTCCCCTCATCACCAAGTCATATGAGTTTAAACAGATGATATAAAAATGGGAGACAATGATGAAGAAACACCAGACGTTCAATTATATGTTTAACAATATTCGGGACATGACAGGAAGGATGCCAGATTAAGCTGTGAACATTTAGTTCCAAAATACACATTAACTTTGTATTAAAATTAAAACCATATCCATTAAAAAAATAAAAATCGGAAATATCTTTCTCCTGTCATAAAGCATCTGAAATTTATTTCAATTCGTTGAAGAGTAATCTGAAAGAAAAGCTACTTTTGTCAACATTTTATTCCGAGTGTAAAATTTTTTACTTTATCATCGCCATACTATATTACTGCAATGAAAAACTGATGAACAATTATTCTTCGAAAATACTAAAACCTTAATTACCTTATCTTACATATAAACAAATATCTTACAATAACTAGATATTAAAAAAGTATAATGGTTTCTCAGTTTAAGTTACTTTAACTTACTCATTTCTTCTCGAGTATCATTGATGTACAGTCATCTATTAAAAAGTGTAGCAAAGTAGCTCAAAAATATTTAAAAAAAATCCACAATACTGCTTTTTAAATACTATAATGTTATTCTATAAAATAAATACTAAACACATGGCTTACATGGTCCTTCATTCAAATTTTAGAACAAACAAAATAAAAATAACATAAACAATCAATATTTTTGCTGCATTCTGCAAAAAACAAAAGGTAATGCAACGGCACATATTTTTCGACAAACATCGTCAGCATCATACACAAATATTTACACTTATGAAAATAATTTTTAACACGGATCTATAACTATTCTTAAAAAGTTGTTAGATCTTAAAACTTTTCAAGAATTAAATTCAAGAAGTAAGTCACTAAAGATATGATTACAATGTAATATTACGAATATAACAGGTCAATTGAAAAGTCATCGGCCTACCATAGTAAAACACATTTTTTTGGCAAAATTAGTTTTTTTATTCAACATAATTCCCTGCAAGAGTGATACACTGATTATAGCGACCCTCCAACTTTTCGATACCATTTTTGTCGTACGATTTGTCCTTTGCTTCAAAATAGGCCTCAGTTTCGGCGATCACCTCTTCACTCGACGAAAATTTCTTCCCAGCGAGCATTCTTTTGAGATCTGAGAACCGGAAATAGTCGCTGGGGGGCCAGATCTGGAGAATACGGTGGATGAGGAAGCAATTCGAAGCCCAATTCATGGATTTTTGCCATCGTTTTC
>BMAW01070857.1:753288-777742 GCA_019974015.1 Nephila pilipes | reverse complement strand
ATTTCACCACGTCTAAACTTAGCATACCAATCCTTGATGGTTGATTTTCCTGGGGCAGTGTCCGGAAACTCGGCGTCAAGCCAAGTTTTTGCTTCAACTGTATTTTTTCCCTTCAAAAAGCAATATTTTATCAACACGCGAAATTCCTTTATATCCATTTTTTTCACAATAACAAAAGTTGCTTAACTCAAAATGCTATAATTCACAAACTAATGATCCGACAGCTGTCAAATTTATACACGCATCTTTTGAGGGTTAGGGCTAACTAAAAAACATACGGATTTAATTCTAGTAGCGCCATCTATGTGTCAGGCCGGGGACTTTTCAATTGACTTGTTAGTCTATACACAAGTGATTACTCATAAAAATTATTTTTAAAACTGATCAATAACAATTCTTAAGATATAATAGAATCTTTCTTAATACATGTAACGTAACATTTCAAATATACAATGCTTTAAAATTATTTAAGCATTTTTGCGTTAATTATTCATTCAAATATAAAAATTCTCAATGTATAAACCAACAAATACTACCAGACGATTTACACAAATGTTATATAGTAACATATTAAATATATATATTTTTATATGTTAAAAAATAATCTAAACATTCCTCAAACAATGTTACTGAATTAAATTTTAAAAACCAGCAATAAAGAAACATTTTTTACATATAAGAAAATCACAATTAAATTAGGACGTTTTATTATTCTAAAAAATTTCTTTAAATAAATTTGAAGCCATTATTTTAACATATTGATAGAAGAATGATTCAAAACCTTTGTGCTACAGCAATCCAAAATTTAGATTTAAACAATTATTTTAGAACAGCAAGACAAAAAAGTTGTATGATGATTTCCGATTCAATTAAAAAGTAGTATATAGATTATAAAATGTAAGTTATTTTAGCTTGTGTAGCCGCCTAACGCATTTCAAAAACGCGGTGCTTAACATGCGAATACAAGGCTTGTTTACATTGGTGGGTAACACGTGATATAGATATCACGTGATTGTGACGTCACATGAATTTAGTCCATTGCGGCGAATTTGCAGCAGAAAAAGCAAGACTTCTTTAAATAAAATTACTGAAAAACATTATTTTAGATGGAAAATTAGTGTACAAGATGAAACATGGACCTCACTCTCTTGTCGCTTGCACTGTTCTCCCAGATTTCGAGAGTGGATCAAATGAAAGGAGACTTGGATGTATTTCGACACACTAATGATCTGGAAAGATACTATAGGTCACTAAGTGAATCTCTACTTTTGTATGAATCCAACAGTAAAAGGAATTAATTTTAAGAAGCAGAAGCATATTCGGTATCCAACATCGATTCTGCAATGTGAGGTTAGTACCTCAAAGTGGCATGCTTCCTGTAACACAGTCACATGTTAATTATTCTTTAACCGATGAAGAATGCATGCTATCTTACAGTATTGAAAGTAAAGTAGATATGGATAACATTCTATCAGATAAACATCAGGAGCCCCATACAATAACACGGTCAGGTTTGAATGATTGTGGGCGTAATTTGGGGTTAAGTAAGAACAAAACCGAATTGATAGAATTGAGGCTTCAGGAGGAAAATGTGTTGGCTAATACCGCACGTATTTCCGTATACTATGCAGACATACAGACTGCATTACTTCTTTTAAAAAAAATGATACAATAATCGTTTGCAACATTCTAAAGTTCATGACATCTTTAGATGTATATCATAAAACAGAGGAATGACAAATTTTATTGGTGATTCTATATAATGGAAGCTTAAAATCACACAATACTCCTTCACAATGAAAATAAGTACAACTATATTTCTGTAGAATGTGTTTCGGGGGGGGGGGGAGAAAGTTATGATACTTTGAAGAGGCTATCATTTGTGTTGTAATGCAATGATTTTAAGTGGAAAAGATGTATTCTTCTCGGGATGCAACAAAACTATACAAAATATTCATTCTTTATCTGCGAATAGGGCAGTATTACAAAAAAAAATCTCAGAAGTCAATAGAACTTGGAGATAAAAATGCATTTAACCGACCTCTAGTAACAAAGAGGGCATGTTACTTACACCACTCCACATCAAGCTGGGAATGGTAAAAACTTTCGTAAAAGCTCTCGATTGGAACGGCAAGGTTTAGGCGTTTAAATGAGAATCGTTCCCAGTAACTTTTTGACACTAAAATAAAAGAAGGTGAATTGATAGGTCCAAATATTCGAAAACTTATGAAAAATAATCATTTTGTAACTGTTCTTTCGAAGATATGAAAAGATGCATGGCTTTCATTCAAGGACGGTGTGTGGGAATTTTTGTGTTATAACAAAGCTGCGAACTTCAAGAGTATATTTCAAAATATGGTGAAAAGATTTTTATGGTCACGCGTCGTTAGAACTTCATTTCTTACACTATCACCTGGACTTGTTTCTAGATAATATGGGAACAATTAGTTATGAGCATGGTGAACGGTTTCACCAAAAGATATTTATTTTAGATATTATTCATTATCAATATTCCATCATCAGCTTATGGAACAAAAAGAAGTCGAAAGGGTTGAATCTGGACTGTATGGCGGATAGGTAAGCATAGAAATATGTTCATAGGATAGGTATTTAATCACCACGAACACCGTCTTTGGACTATCGTTGTCATGGTGAACAATCCAGCGACCTGCGAGCTCTGAGCGGATGCGGTAACTCTTTCCTCCTAAATGTTTCAACAGTTCTACGTAAGTTATGGATTAACTGTCAGCCCAGATGGAACAAATTCCTTGTGAATTATTCCTTTACAGTTGAAGAGCTCAATGAGGAGGATTTCACTCGTGATCTACTGGTGTCTTCTTTGGTAGAAGGGAGTTTGGGTTGTGTTATTCCTGACTCTCGTTTAGTTTCAGATTCGTATTTAATCACCAAAATTTCGTCTCCGGTTATGACTCATTTTAGAAATCTTGGGACACCTGTGACACGATACATTTCCTGCAAAATTGCCACACGGATGACTTTGTGATCAGGGATCGATACTTTTGGCACCAGTCTCGAACAATATTACGCGCTTTCAATTCGTCTGTAACGATGCGGTGGATGGTGTTTCAGGCCGTCCTACCATATCAGCCATTAAACTTACACTTAAATGTTGGTCTGAGTACAAAATGTTCCTCATTCGATCAATGTTGTCCTTTGTTTTCAATGTCGGTGGTCGTCAATCGTTCAGGTCGTTTCCCACGTTTTATCGACCATTCCTACGTACAGGATGCCACTTGTTAGACCTAGAACTGAGATAAAACATCGTCGCTATAAGCTTCTTTTAATGTTTCGATTGTTTTACTCCCTCATTTACCAAGTGTATTGCAAATCGTTATTCGGTTCATAACATCATAAGCGATGCGTTCGCACAATGATCTCTATAAGGCCACTGAGGATGCCCAAACAAATCGGACCACCTGATGACCGTTAGAAACCTGAAACTTCAATTCACTTCAGCCCCTTATTGTTTCCTTTGGCAATGTACTAGAAATGCGCCATCAAATTATTTTCATTACTTTTGGAATAAACCTTGAAATTGAAAAAAAATATTAAAACTAATTGAAAAATTAGCTTTATATTTAAGTTAAAAATAGAAAATTAATAAACTGCTGTTTGTAGAAAATGCAACACCATGAAGGAATCATCAGAATCAAATGAAATTCGCAGCAAATGTCAATTATAGGATATTATGCAAATTAATAAAGTTTCAGAGCCATCGCGCGCAGCGCCCTCTGAATTGATGCTGAAAGCGTATAAATAAAGTGCTGTAGCGGGACGTTGAAAAAAGTCTATGATTATTTGTTAGTGGCAAACGTTTAGTGAGACCTGAGTATGCCTCCACGACGGAAGAATAAGAAATTCAAGCAACTTACGGAGTTTGAACGAGGGAGGATAATCGGCCTTCGAGAAGGAGGATTTTCCTATCGCGCAATAGCAGCTCGTATGCAGCGGAACAGTTCCACAGTGATGCGAGTTTGGAAGCAGTGGACCGACGAGCACCGAACAACTCGAAAAACAGGCACTGGACGACAGAAGGTGACGTCAGAGCGCGATGATCGACACCTGCTCCGCATGGCGGTGAATGATCGCACAGCTTCCTCCAGGCAGCTGACAGCACGTTGGTCTACTGCTACAGGTGTACAATTGTCGGCTTCGTCAATTCGTCGTCGTCTGCTGCGCCGTGGATTGCGTGCAAGGGTGCCTTTATACAGGATTCCCCTCACGGCGAATCATCGACGGCTGCGTCGGCAGTGGGCTCTTGAGCACAGAGACAGGCGAGCTGATTGGCACCAAGTTGTCTTTTCAGATGAATCACGCTTCAATTTGTGGACCCATGATGACCGTGTTCGTGTTAGACGTTATGCCGGTCAACGCTGCCTTCCTGAGTGTATTATTGAACGACATAGTGGTCGAACACCCGGAGTTATGGTCTGGGGTGCGATTTCGTATCATGGACGATCCAATTTGATACGAATTGAGGGTAATCTCAATAGCAACAGGTATGTCCGTGAAGTGCTACAGCCCGAAGTCGTTCCTTTCCTTCAAGGCATCCCTGGAGCTATCTTTCAGCAGGATAATGCACGCCCACATGTTGCGCGGACTGTTCGAGACTTCTGTTCAGCACAACGCATGCAACTTCTTCCTTGGCCTGCTTATTCACCGGATATGTCGCCTATTGAGCACGTGTGGGATATGGTTGGTCGGCGTCTCGCTCGTGATCCGCGTCCTGCAGTTTCCAAAGACGAACTTTGGTTGCGCATACAAGCGATATGGAATTCTCTTCCTCAAGCAGATATTCAACATCTGTTTGACTCCATGCCACGTCGTATAGCAACACTTATTGCAGCGCATGGTGGCTGCACCAAATACTGATTTCGGACGCTTAATTTGTTTCTTTTGTTTTGAAAATTTCATCATTTATTTGTATCAGTACAAGTCGTTTCTGCATTAAATTTCATTTGATTCTGATGATTCTTTCATGGTGTTGCATTTTCTACAAACAGCAGTATATTTATCAGTGTTTTTTAAGATATTTAAATCTAAAAATTCTGTCATCGACAAAATTTTTTTAAAAATCGCTGATAATGTAAGTAAAACTTAAGAATTCTAAAAAGAAATTTAGAAATATATACAAGTGATATTTTTCTAAAAAACAAGATGTGATTTCTTTTTTACAGCAATCACACATTTTCTTTTTTTCAGTAACAAACTTGAAAAATTAAACAAAATATCTTTTTAGAGTAGAATATAGGAATGATTAGCCTTAATAAATGGAACTAAAATATCAATTCTAATCGACTGAACTTGTTTTTAATCTTTTTTAATAGGCTAAAAATCTAATTTACTTCGAAAATACAAACTCTCATTAAATGTTTGTGTGTTTCATAATAAATTTACACCAGCAAATGATTTCAGAAGTTATTATATTTAGACCACAAAAATGCAGCAAGTTAGAAACATCCTGTTTGATTTTATTCATTCAGGAATAAAATATTGCACACTTTCAAAATATTTATTGTTTACAACAATGTTCCATCCATTTATTGATGATTAATGCTGCTTAAATAATTAAGTTGTGAATATTTTATGGCTTCTGACATTTAGTTCTAAAAGTTCAAAAATCAATATGCGCATAACTCATTCGTTTATGTCACGGGTAGTCAAATTTTAAGAACTGTAACAATTCATTTGATCAAAACGTGTCTTCAGGAGTCCACGAATTGAAAAATATGGATAACTTTTGCGAATTTCTTAAAATATTTTCAAAGCAATAAAGCGAATTTAAGGAAATGTATAATTTTATTGGATCGATATAATATAATTAGGGGTCGATTTGGGATCGATGAATGAATACCAATGCTATTCAATGGCAAATTTGACAGCAACGCAGTATATACAATATTCATTTAGAATGTCATTTGTATTTACGATAATGTAAGGAATGTTTTATAATAGAATATAGCTTATTTAATTTCCCATCCCTACATATTTCTAAAAATAATTATTTATTTTTTTTAACCGCTTAAAGTATATGCGTTTCGTGATACTCTTTCTCAGACTTGTGAGGAATGATTCTTGCTTCGTTTTGTTACAAGATGGCTGTCTACTTCGCCTCATCGTTTCGGCATCGTTCGTTTGCATAATGGCTTCGACTCTAGAGAGTGAAATAAATGGAATAGGGAGCTCCATGAGGTGAATCAAGACTGGAATTAACAAATTTCGAACCAAATATTGCTAATCTAGCAGAGAATCATGAAGCATATCCTTCTCGTTGATTTATGTAAACATTTGATCACAAAAGAAAAAAAACTTACTTGTTTCTTTAAGGATTTATTTTATTTAAAAAAACAGGAAAGCTTTTTTTCTCGCATTTTTTCTCATTTTTATTGAGCGAGGGTCAATAAGAGAATTATAAAATTTTGGGGATTTTGATATTCTAAGAAGTTTGGCGGCACCTGGTTTAAGTATTAATTTTATTAATAGTATTCTAAGTAATTCAAAAACAATACTATTATTATTATAGTTATTTGAATTTGATGAAAGCTTAGCGCCTTTAATTCCACAAAGGTAATTGACTCGTATGAATTTAAAGCAGTTCTCAAATAATATTCCACATATTTATCTATAAATTGTAACCTTTCTTTGACATTCAATCTTAGACAACGTGTCGTTTTTTCTTTAAAAAATGAATTGTTTCTGGTAAAATTCCTTTGTCGATATTTAAAGCAGACGACTTTAAAAACCCCTGAGGATGACTTGTTAAGGGGGGACGTCCTTTTCATAAATTACAAATTAGTGTTCAAATAAATTATTTGTCTTCATTTATTATATTTACAAAACTTTAATGTCACTGTAAGTTTGGAATAAAAGGAACGAGTATTTTTTTTCAACATAATTATGTATCGCTAATACGAATAAATGGGGAAAAACAATAAATAGGACCTATATTATCATTTATTCAAAGCTACGCGTTGTGTGCTGCAAACCTAGTGTGAATTTTTTCTAATTAATTTGGGGCGCAATAAACAAATACTTTATGAATTATAATTTTTTCTCATTAAATGGATGGTTTATAGTTATGCTACTACACTAAATTTTCTAATGTAATTATTCATGTAAATAACGCTAAAAATATGAATTCTTTTTTTTACCGTATTTATCATCAAGGAATTCATAAATCGAAACATTTTCGCTAATTTATTCAGAAATCATAAGAAATTTTCTTTAGCGTTGTTAATTTAATGCTAAAATGTTAGTCAAAATTATCTAAAACATAAGAACTGTTTTATAACTTAAATTTTATAACGATGGAACATATTTTTTCCTTTATATTTTTTTCAAATTATTTCATTTTTATCAATTTATCTATTTTTTATTTTCCTATTTTACTTTCCTTGTTTACAGGATGTAAAATTATAAATAGATGTGATTCATAAAGTAGAAAAAAATAAATGGTTCAGAAAGGAAAACTATTACGCGAAACGAAAATTTAAACTGACAAACAAATTTAACAGAACACTAACAATATACGGTCATCATAGAACGATACAACAAGTTTGCCTTCTTCCGCTGAACGCAAACCGAAAACAATACACAAATATTAAACGCATAACTGCATGTTGTTTGATTACTTTTTAATAAAAAGAAAACACTTACTCCTCCGGTGCATGTGGCGGGCTTTCCAGTTTTTAATAATTTCCATTACGTCAGAACTGTGCGAAACACAAAGCAGAAATGATAAGTGATAATGTGCTTTAAATGTCGCTTCTCTCCCACTGAGAGAAATGCTTTTTGATGGATGTTGAGGGAGTAGTGCTAGCTAAATTAAGAGCAGCGAGTTTCAAAAAGGGGACCGTACACAAGTAACAATCATCTACGCATAAGGTATTCTTACGAAATCGGTTACGCTTGGATGTTTTTCTTTCCTTCTCTTACGGTTTTTTAAACGTTTACTTTTTTAGCGTATAATCTCTCTCAAGAAAATATAGCTAAAATTTTTAATATAAAAATAGAACAGTGTATATATTTCTTTACACGTAAATAACGTAATTTAACGAAATGGTTAAGTGAAGCTTATTGAGCTTCATCGTCATTATTCTTCAAATTTCTTTTTGATGTAACAGTTTTCAATTACTTTTCATTTTTTCAACTTTGACTCAATCACTGCAAAAATATACGAAAAGAATATTGATAGTTTGAAACATGTTATAAAATAAACAATATAGCCCAATTTTACGACTTAAAAGAAATTAATTAATAAGGCATTTGCTAAGAATTAGAGTTTAGTTTTTTTTCAAGTAGTTTTCCCTAAAAAAATATAATTTTAAACCAAAATTATTTTATTAAAATTTGTTTTAAATAACTTAAAATTACAAGATCAGCAACTAAAATTTGAATATACTCTCCAAATTAGAATGAAAAAAAAAAAACACTACTCTAAAATTTACATTATTGTTATATATATATATATCTGTCTCTGAGTGTAAAAGACCAATAATGAGGTAAAATTAGTTTGAGAAAGGAAAAAAAAAATTTCCTACCTTTTGCACAAATGCATAGAACATTATGAAAAATTATTCATAGACACAGAATAGAATATGTGGGTTCCAGCGGATGAATTTATTTCATAACCAACTAAGAATTTGAAAATGAACGAGGTCACTGCTTATAAATTAATAACAATTCCAAATTAAGCTAGACGGTTTGTGGTTAATGAGTAACAGGGTGGAAAAGTAACATTCTCTCTTCGGAGAGAGAGTTCAAATATGTTTAGACTATATAAATCAAGATACTTCCCGAATTCATGATACTAATTATGCTGGTTAAATATCTTCTATTAATAGCTTTTTAATATTAATACTTTAACATCGTATTATTTTAGTTATTTTTTTTTTTTTTGATGGAGAGACGGAGAATTGGAAAACCATAAAAAGTATTTTTACATCACATTTAGTCTTTCGATTCGTAACCATTTCTAGCAGTTAAATTACAGTGGAAAAACTATGAGAAGAACATGTACAACCCGTTATAACTACTACTGGAATAATGTGCGTCCCAATCCTTCATTAGTCAGTCATTCAGTTAATAAGCTGAGACAATTTTGCCTCAAGCTACAAATTGCACGGGCCGTTTGTAAAAAAAATTGTCTTGTCTAAGACTATTATGTTATGTTTACTTTAGTGCAAAATTGGATCCGATTTTGTTTTGTTTTCCTTAAATTCTTATTGCATTGTTAGTTAACAAAAACCTGATAATTTTAACAACTTTTAGACAATAGAATAACACTTAATCTAGTAAAACTTAAATATGATTCAAAATTGAGAAAAAAACAAGTGTCACAAGGAGTTCAAATCTCTCGTATTTTGGAAAATTGATATTTCAATCCGTTTTAACTGTTGTTAAAAATATCGAAGAAATTAAAGTAAAATTTTTCTATGATATAACGATCCCCTCTTTATTATTTTTTTATGCTAAGGCTCATTACATATGAATTTTTCAATCAGATGATTAGAAGTAAGCAGAAGGCAAAATATTTTACCATCAAATGGTTCATTTTTTCATAATTCCATTTTATTTTAAATCTTAAATTAGCTTTTTGAAGAAAAATTATGTATTTATTTAATATAAATCCATTTCTCGTCTTAATAGTACAGTTACTTGTATTTCAAATAATGAATTTTTACCAAAAGCTATTTTATTTAAAAGAATGTTCATTATGCCTGAATTTATTAAAGAAAATGCTGAAGATCGTTGACATTATAATCAGATCGAGTATGAGAAAAAACCCATGCAGCTCCAAAACCTGCAAAAAAGGTTATGTTTTACACTTTTTTATTTAAGAAGACTATTATTTAGAATAATACAATTCAATTCTCTATTCACCGATACTTACCTGTTTTAGAATATCTTTCTGTCCAACTTCCAAGTATTTAATTTTACTGCTTAGATATTTAATCTTAATCTGTAGACCTTCAATGGAAGTTTGCTGCTGTTTGTCCTAGACAAGAATTCATTTTAGCACTGTAGTAAGGATAAAAATTAACTACTATCTAGAATATACTACAACACATGAAGAAAAATAAGAAGTTAATTCCTGTATAATTCTTAAAAACATTTTTAATTTAACTATTTTTTTTTTTACGCTTTGACTATGTAGATTACATGATTTTTTTAACTTTGACGTCATTTTTCAAGGTTTATCTAATTTCATTTTAACTCTCATTTACTCTCTCTCTCTCTGTTCTAGATCATCAAAAATTTCCACAAATTCTTAGAATACAGATTCCCCGAAAATACTGTTACAAAATAATCTTAACACTCGTTTAAATAGTTTTTAATAGTGATTGTTTTCTCCGGTATAATGATTTTCTTAAAACAATAAAAGGTTGGTAGGAGTAAACAGTAAAATATTTATAAATGATATTCTTTCACGAAGATGTCCAAAAGAAAAAAAAGGAGCATTTTTTTTAAAAAAAATAATTTATCTCTTTTAAACCACTTTTGTTAAACAATTTTAATTAGAAATATTATTTATGTACTTTAATTAATTGGTGAAAAAATTCTAATGAATTATTTCTGATATTGAAAATTTCGCGATACATAATTAATCCACGTTGGAAAATAGAGTGTAATTTCATTGACTCTTATATAATTTTTTCAAATGAAAATAATGAAAATCTAAATAAAAGTGTTTTTAATTAGAAAAGATTATTTTAAACAGGTAACCAAGTTAAAATGTTTAAAAAATCATTTATTTATAGTACAGATCCTTAGAAAAAAGATTAAGTAGAACATAAAGCAATATATCTAAAATATGGTGCTGTCTAGGTACCGGAATAAACATTCTAGATAATGGCATATCCATAAAATTGTAAAGTTATAGCTATCATATAGCTTAGTTATTTAATTTAATGTTTTAAAGTGTCTTGTTCATATCGTTTTTCGAGAATAGATAACATCATTTATAACGTAACATTTGAAAGAAAGGAAATGATCATAGACCTTTTTTTTATGAAAATGAAAAAAAAATCGTTAAGAAATACATTACTTTAAAATGTGAGTTACTTAAATTGATTTCCAAGGTAATTTAATATTATTTAAAAAAAATAACCATAAAAAAAAAATTATTGTTTCACATTACTGCTACTTTTCAAGAATTTCTCAAATTATTTTTATTTTATACTGTATTTGGTGCTTTTTTTAAAGATTTTCTTTAATAACTGAGAGGTCTTATAATTTTCAACATATTAAAAGCAGGATATTTGGAGCTCCATTTGATTATACAATAAACCGTGAAGTCTAAAAGAACTATATAATGATTATTTAAAGTTTATTTCTTCTCACAAAATCTTTATTAAATTTTACCTATCCTTGAACAGTCGTTCCTCTTCCAGAAAGTAAAAATTGAAACAGTGAACACGATTTACTTAAAAATTTTGAGATGAAAAATTTTCAAAGAATAATAATCTTGTATAAAGTATAATAACCCTTACTGTAGGGAATTTCAGACAGATAAAGGCTACTTACAACTACAGCTGCCTTTTCAGACGTCACACGTATTGCTTTCACTGTCCCACTGAATATACGTAACATGTCTTCTATTTGTCTTCTATAAGATTCACTGAGTTGCTGCAAGTACTTATTTATAAAATTCAGATTTGTTTCCGATTCTTTTATGCGCATCGTCAGTTTGACTAAAACAGATTCTTTCTGCATTTGTGTTGCACTGTCAATCACATCTTCTACATATTCGATTTGAGAAGTTTCAGATGACTTCTCATTTTGTTCGGTTTCATCGACACCTGCATATTTCGAACAATCGCAATGTTCGTCAGAATCTGCAGGGTTTTTTCCTTTGATATTCTTGGATATTTTATCATTTATACCAGCGATACTTCTATTAACTTTTGACGAAGTAGAACTGTCGAGATTATCATCAGTTTGTTGCGAAAACTGGACATCGGAAGAACGTCTTTTTAGTGTTTTATTCAATATGATTTTATTTGACGAATTAGTGATCTGCAAAGGTATTTTATTGGATGATGTACTCGGATTTTGAAACTCTAGCAATAGTCTATTTAGTTTTTTATTTACATCATCGACACCATTATATTTTGTAAAATTTGAAGGTTGTTTTGTTTCTCTGACTAAATTAAGAGATTCTGAATACAAATAAGTAGATTTGAAATTGGCTGTAGGTGCTGTTATTGTCCAAATGTCATCACATATAGTTTCATTTTTCAAATGTATACTTTTAAAAAATAAGCAAGCCGACTGATGCGAATTAGTTTTGGATGATTCAGTAAAATTACAATATTTCAGTGTCATTTGACAGAATTTTAGAAGTGAATCAGATATCAAATTCCATTTTCTTTTCGTTCCATTATTTGATTGTAACGTATTTGAAATACTTGTATTTCTGAAAAAAAAAATTATAAATAAATTAATTCATTTTCTTCTTTTTTCATAAGCATTTCTTAGTATTTTGAATAGATGCTTTTAAAAACTTATTCGACTTGAGCAATAAAATATATTAATTTAAATAAAAAAATATACAATCTGCATCTTCAAAGGTTATTAGTGAGGGTAGGGGAGGGTTAGATCCTCCCACACAAGTACAAAAAAAAGTCAATTAATTTTTATTCCATAATTTTAAATTACTAGAGAGTGTTTATTAAATTTTTTAGCTATTCTCTGAATTTTCATTCTTTTAAAATTTTAAAAAAATATTTCCTTAACGTTATGTAAGGACTAGAATTTTTATGAATGGAATATTCCATTTTATGAAATTTCATAACATATTCGTAATTTTTATGGAAGGATTGCTTTTCTATTTTAATTTTCAAAAAAAAAAAAAAAGAATTAATATTTAGTCGGATCAATTTTATTGAAAATTAAAGCTAACAAGGTAATTATTTTTATCAAAGTTTAAATATAGTAAAAATTTTCTAAATATATTAAGGTTGACTAAATGCTCTGATTTGTACTGGCGAATTCCAGATTTCAACTCATTATTTGAATTTAGTAAGTGCCCCGAAAAATGTCCCGAAATCTTTTGTCTCGCGTGTTTGACGTAAATGTGAAAAAAATATCTATTTCTTTACTTTTAAAGAATCGGATTTATAAAATTACGGTAAAATAAAATTATTTCTTTAATTAACTCAATGATGACGTGTGAGAATTCTCAACAGAAAATTAAGACTCTAAAGGAGGCAAATTTGGAATGCATCTTACTACAAACCTGTGGATTTTGGAAATAAAATAGCAAAAATAATGTTAAATCTCCGAGGAAAATTCATGTCTTTGAAAAAAAAATTTCTAATTTGTACTTTGTACCAATTAAACACTATGAAATTGTTTCTTGAAAAGAGACCCAATGTTCGCACTTTACTGTTGTTGAGTCCAATATTTCAATGTGAATGTTTACTAATGTGTTATGTTTAATTGTTCTCCTTTTAACTATCAAAGATGCCACGACCTGTATTAGAATTTGATATTTCGTTTCACTGCGCATACGTTACACAAAATTAGAAATAATGCTTGTTATAAAAAGTTTAAAAAAGAATTATTCATTATAGTCCCCCAAAAAAACAGATGTTTCATTCAAATCTACATTGTAGCAAATTTTTGCTGCTCTTTTAAAAATCAATGCTCTTGAAAAGACATAGAAATGCTTAGTTAAATACTTAGATACGATTCATTTGTTCATCTATTCTTCAGTTTTGAATATTGTTTCATTCTTGATAATTTACAAACTTTCAGAAGTATTTTGAAATACCTTAAACTTACTCATTTGAATAATTCGAAGTCTTTTCCTTTAAGTTCATGTTATCTGTTTCTGAAAATATAAATATGTCAACATAAATGAAAATATTCGACATACTTCGTTCTTGTGAAGTATATAAATTTGTTAAACAAGGTGAATAAGTAAAATTATTAAAATATCCTACCATTGATCAGGGATGTATTTTTTTCATAATTTTGTATGCTCTCCTCCATGATTTCGTCATAATAGTACACCATAGAATATCCAACAACTCTGAACACACTTAATGTACAAAAGTGCTCTTTACCGTAATTAGTAAAAATGACAACCTAGAAAAAAATTAATTGTTTCAGATCACAATTTAAAATTAAAAGTGTGCATAGTTAATTTTAAGGAAATATTAATCATACTTACGTAATTGGAAATCTATTATTCAAATTTAATGAATAAAAATATTTTTCAAGCTGTAATCAAATTGCGTTATTTTGAAACAAATTTAAGCAATACTTCCAATCGATATCTTTCTGTACACGTAAAGAATTTGCGCAAGCTCTGAACACGTTTCAAATTTAATCAATATGTTGGAGATATTTTCAATTAAAAAAATGAAGTTATATTCCTGAGTTCAAAACCGATATGAGTTATTTATTTTGAATCATCTTTTTTTCATACTATATATATATATATATATATATATATATATATATATATATATATATAGAGAGAGAGAGAGAGAGAGAGAGAGAGAGAGACTATACAAACACATATTTTAGTATTTTAGTTTTTTGGCGTTGTTGATAAAAAGCAATTATTAAAAATTCCATTTAGTTTGCGAAATTTTAACGATACTAAAAATATTAAAATTGAATTTAATAGCTTCTATTTGAAAGAGATATCCAAATTTTGTTCCATATCACAAAATTGAAATTAAAAAAAATGAAAGAGATAATTTTAATGTCTTTTTGCTTTTTCCATTTCTTTGAAAAGTTACTTTAATCGTCATATTATTATTATTGCTGAATTCCTTTTAGTCTTAGACATTTTTTTTCTTTACCGGAAATAAATTCATTATCTAGGAATGTTTTTGTAAAAATCCAACATTATTATCAATGATTATAAAATATCTTGTACATTTTAAAAAATAGTTTAAAAATAAACTTAAAAAGCAAAATTATATGGAAAAACTTTTACTTTAAATATTATTCACTCATTATTACGTCTAAAAATAAATTTAAAAACTTCAAAAAATTACCTTAATGAAGTTGCCATGATTCTGGAAATCTAAATTAAAAACCTGCATTGTTCTTTGATTTTTAGCCTCAAAAGCACCAAGAAGGTTCCACGTTTGAGTCGGATAAATACTACTCGAGAATACGGAAAATTCCTTTGGTGACGATGAGAAGAGTTCATAGTTTGCTAATTCAATCTAAATATTTCAAAATAATTGTTGAAATTAATTTTAAATTAATCTGTCATCTGAATAATTTAAAAATATTTCCATCTGTTTTTGATCACAAATGGAGAGAAAATCAACAACTCAACCTAATAATAATTATTAAATAAGTGACATAAGTAATAGAAAACAATCAATTTTAAAGATTCCAAGATGAAGCAAGTGAAATTTATTAAATATTATTGAAAATCATTAAGTTTTTTGACAAATTATTCGAGTTTTGCGAAGGGATTGTTCCAAAAATAAGGGAGTAAAAATAATATCCTCAAAACTGTTGTTAAATACACTATTTATTAGTCTACTCAAGGATGAAATTCGTTTTCCAATTCAGTTTTACAACGCTTTATGTACCCATACATGGACACTATTTACTTATGAGATCAATACAAGGACATAAATAAGCAGATAAAAATAAAGGCTATTGTCTCAGCATTGTAATAAAATTGTGCTGATTATAATGCGGTTATATTTTACTGAACACTATCTAATTTGATCAGGAATTTTATAGAAGTAAGTTTTATATCTTCTAACGAATTTTCTAAAATATTTCGATACACTTTAAGATGTCATTTTTTATTCCAAACATAATTAGATCCTTCATAGATCTCTCTCTAAATCAGAGTATTATAATTTCATCTAAATTTCAATTGAACGACTATAATAAAATTTTGCAATATTCGTGAAAATTTTTGGTTTCGCGGAAGTTTGGGATAATAGTATAAAGAAGGATACTATTGTGAGCATTTTTTCCTCATGTCATCGAATTTTTTCTCTCTTTTCCCCAGTTTTGGAAATAAAAGGAAACAAATAATAATGTTTAAAATAAAGTTAAATGTATTTTACTCAATTCATAACGCTAATTAAGAGTAATGACAAAAATCGATAATTTGATTTTGAAGAGATATCTAGAAATATCTTACATGCTATTGGAACCAAATATTTTTGAGTTTCGTGTTTTTATGTAAATTTAAATCAAGCACTGTCAGACAAAAAAAAAAAACTCCTTATACGAATGTTATTTCGATTTATGTACAACTTCAAGATAAATTTTAATTTAAAAAATCCATATTTTTTATTCAAATTTAACTTAATATAACTGGTATACATTAATGATTATCCTAATTAAATATCGCGCAACTCTTGTTTTGCGCGATTTTTAATTTCCACGGTTTCGTTTTTGCACGATTTTTGAATGTAGGCGAATTTTTTTTTATTTTGATTGCTTAGTATTTTATACAATTTATAAATTAAATTAGTATCATATTATTCCAAAGAAGAATTGCACATCCAAAAAAGAATTTCAGCGTTTATTTCTGTTGTTTTTTTAAATTGTGTTGTTATGAAGGTTGCTTATGTTTTAGCAATTTTGTATTATTGCATGGAATATTGCTAATTTGTATATATTTTTATTGTTTTTATTTGTAAGGGGCATTATAAAGATTTTCATTTCCAAAAATAAGTTGAAAATGTATGAATATTAAAGCGCTTCTAAAAATTAATTCCCTATTGATTTTCCGAAGAACTCTACCACTCGACCTATGTAAATGAATGGATAGATGTAATTTGTGTCAAGAGATAGCTGTTCTTTCGAGAAATCAGATATTAAATTTCGAGTCTTAAAGTATACTAAAGTTCCTGTTATTTATGAAAGCATGTTTATTAAACAGCGAGTATAGATAAATTACTACTTAAGCAATTGCGCAGAAAATGCTCTGATATCTATTCAGAATTTTAAAATAATAAACATTAACTTCACATGTACTGAAATATAAAAATAACCTGAGTTGCCTCTATGGTGTCACATAATTCAACAACAAACCACACTTTTATTTTGCAAGAGTTCAGCATATATTCATCGGCTTTTTCATTCAGAATGGACATTCGATGCTTGGAATCTTTATTGGATGCCAAGATTTTAGCACCACATTTGGATGAAGCATAATTGAGCTTTCGTCTAGTAGTTTTAGGTACCACAATTTTATCACGCCCTTCAACTTTTTCTGCAAGATAAATGAATTTTGCCTTCTAAAATAATAAAATACAAAATATCTTCTTCTAAAATTTTAAACAAAGAGCATAAAAAAAGAGTTTTAGAAATATGGATATGTGAAAGAATGCATTTTAAATATTTTGAACTTATTATATGTTGTTATTATAACATAGCCAAAGTGAAATTAATATTCAGTGTTACTTAATCTTAAGAATGCAAAGAATATATTTTAAACTATTTTTAGTTCTTTAAAAATTACAGTATAATAATTTTATGCATAATTAAAAAAATTTCATGTTTCATCTGTAATAATAGTTTGTATGTATTTATGTTTTTCAATACTGATTTTGTTTATTTCATTTTATTACAACGACTTTAGATAGAAATCAAGAAAGAGAAGTAAGACAACCAAAAATTTCATATTTCGTTGGAGACATGTCTATCACTGACTCAGAGGGAACAACAATTATAGACAAAAAAATGCCAAACCAAAAAGTGAGAAAACAACAAAAAAGTATGTTTTGTACAGAAAAGTCCGAAAAGATTTACAAATTTTGGCAAGCTTTTAATCGCTGCTTAATTAAGTTGATTTTCAAATTCATCCCATCAAATTAAAAAATTGTAATATATTTTCTTTCAAAATAAAATTATAACGTTCAAGAATATTAATTATTTATCATTTACTTTCACTGTAACAAGTTAATTATCAAGTAGAAAATTTACTATCTAATGTATTAAAAGAATGAGGCGTTCTAGATGATTTTATAAAGCAACTTTAATTTGAAATTTAAGTAATCTTATTAAATATTATTTTGCCCTAGAACATTCCAGATATACATTTTAGGGTTTTTGTTATTTTATTTTTAAAATGTATCTAAGAATTTCTCAAAAGTTGTTTCATTTTGGGAAAGGCATTTTAAAAATAATAGATTCTGTGAGTTCGGAATTTTGACAATACATCTCTTTTACAAATTTAGCTTTAATTTTAATTAACTCTTTGCTTTTTGTAAAACCTTAAATAAAGAAATCCAGCAACTCCGATCCCACGATGTGAAATCAGCAGACAAAAATGAAAATCTCATGATAACGGTCTCGGTAAGGAACTTCTTTCTGAATTCCGCCATAGGAGAAAAGCATTTTGATAAATATTTACAAAAGCATAGTTTGTAGATTGATTAAAAGCCTTACAACTTGAATAGAAAGGGAGAAAAAAAACTTATAACTCAATGCAACCTTTAGATGTACCTTGTTTATTCAATTCTACTTCTTTCCAAACATTAAATGGAGGCAATAAAGAATTTCCAACAGTTGAAACTTTCCAGTCGTAACCGCCAACATATTTCACAGTTTTGAAAGATTCTACAACAAAGGAATTTGTTTTCAAGTATTCTGTAATAGAATCGTCCTTTAAGCAACATTTAGTAGCAGGTCCTTTGAAAGATTTCCTTGTCATTGGTAGATCAAAGCTAAAAAAATAAATCAATGAATATTTCGTTAATAATTTAATAGAAAATTTTTTATATCTTGTGCTTATGTATGTAATTCAAATTTTATTTATTTTCTAATCATATTTCATTTTTAAATGCTCTTCTTCATATACAGGGTGCCCACTAAAATCCTACTCCCAACCTTAACCAGAGAACGGTGATAGTTATTGCCTTAAACGTGGTTTCTAGGTTTAAAATAGTGCTTATATGCTACAGAGTGAAATCGGTTTCAGTTCCACCGGGCAGCAAACAGCGGAATAGCGTTCCTACCTCGAAAATGGTGAGAGATGAGGTAAAAAGTTACTCACAAAGTTGTAAGGCGTCTCGATTAAGTGGAAAAAGACACCTCGCATACCTTATGGTAAGAATAGAACTTAAAAAACGCGGGTTTGTTTGGTCACAATTCTCCAAACCCATGAAGTTAAAAAAAATTCTAGATGAAAGAGCATGTAATCTTTTCAACCAAAAAACAGCCGGCATCGTTGTTCAATAGTGTAACACGTGGTTCACGTTCAAAAGGGCCATGGTTCAGATACCGCGGCAGCATGCTTTATAGTCTGTGTTTAAGAACCGATCTGTATTATGTATGCAAATCTTCCAAATTCGTTTCTTTAGACATATCGATTCTACTCAACCCGTGTTTGATATGCGAAACATAAGAAATCCATATATTATGAATATCGGTAAGGAGCGTCCTACTTGTTTTTTGGAAGGCACTGCAATAAAGAACTATTTCTGGAGAATTTTACTTTAAAGAACATAATCATGGAGAAATGTTCTAATAATATTCTGATGCGAGAATGTTCTAATTTAAGGTGAGTGTGTACACTGCGAAAAACGGATACTCAAAATCGAGTACAAAGTATTCACTTTTAAATACTTCACATTTTCAAAATGGCTCTGATCCCAACGTATCTAAATTTAAGACTCGCGCGTACTCATTTTCAGTAACAAATAGTTACGTACTCAAAATGGAAACTTCACATATTCATTTTTGAAGATATTTGTGTATCAAATATGAGTGTGGAGTAGAAAAATGAGTATATCATGTATTTATTTGTGAATCTGTTACTGCAACCGATATGACTATGAAACAATAAAGTATGTTTTGCATTTTTATTCGATATTGTTGTTGTATGTAATATGAATTTTAAACAAAAGAAAAGGTAAACAACTTAAATTTTAAGGGACTTAAATAAGCCCTCCTTCATTTGCAAGTATCATTTTCTTCATCTTACATAGTACTTAACATATACTTTATTACGTTTTTACCACAAAACTTTGAATCAAAATTCTTGCATTTGCTGTGTGTAACAAAACTGTTACTTTTAGAAACAAAAATGCAACTGTTAAGTGATTATAAACTGTATTTTGAACTTATACTTCAAATTTCAATCAATTCGAGTGTTTAATAAATCTTTAAAAGTAACGAAAATAAATTCGATTCAAGAGTTAAGTCCTTTTCAAAACAATGTTGGTAAAATTTGAGCTAGTAGTTCCAGAAGCAATTTGGTTCCTTAAAAATTATATTTATGATTCTCGAAGTAATATATAGCTTTATTAAAATCCTATACATGAGAAGATTGAGTTTTATTTAAAGTCCAGTCTTGTAATAATAAGTTATTACAAATATCTTGGAAACATTATAACGAATATTAGATTTTCCATAGTAAAAACTTAATGTAAAGCATTTTTAATGCCCCCCCCCCTTTTTTTTAAATCTAAAATACATTTCCTTTTGAATTAGCATCAAAACAAAACTAATACAATGAATGATCGATTGTAAAAAAAAAAAGGGGGAATAATATTTTTCAAAAATTTATTCTGAATATCACACTCAAACATACCAGACATATAAAACATTCATAATTTTGAAACAAGAATATTAAAAAAGTGTAAGTTTTAAACTCCTGCAGATGAAGGCATGTTGTTTTAAAAATCACTTATAAACACTGCTTTCTAATCTATACTATAGTTCCTACTTCATCCACATTCGAGTAACATAGCTTATGTTTTAATGTAATGTACAATGAGGTATCATTTGAAATATAGAAAGTTCAAATATGTAAAGGTACATAATTTAACAGAGTTAGTAGTGAACTAAAAATGAAAAAAGTAATAATAATGATTAATACGACTTAGAATTTCCCAACGTATTTAAAAAGGAAGCTAAAAAAACCCACCCCCAATCATCTTAGCTGGTATTGACGTCCCAAAAGCAACTCTTGAAATTATGATGAAATTGACAAAAGACAAGCTCAAAGGCGTCTTTAAAAGAAATAGTTCAAAAATCACCCCCCCCTACAGCTAAAGCATCCAGAACAATCCAAAATCATGTTCAAGAGAGGAATTTAGAAGCTCACACATTTGAATAAGAGAATCCTTAGATGTATAATTAAAGGCCCCCAATTAATTATTCCCACTTTGAGGAATTAGCTGAATATAATCTCATAGTCAATAAATACAATAACTTAAAATCCAAAAAAATTGCCCTCCCCTTATTTTTAATTACACTTCCAAATACAGAAAGCAACAAAAAAAAAAAATTTGAAATCAATAATATTGGATACCTTTCAGTTAAAATTAAACCTCTTCGCAAAAGTAAAACACCCAATTAATGCTATCGCTGTCAAAGTTATTTTCACCACTAGATTCTGTACTAAGGAATTTAAATGTGTGAAATGATAAATAGCTATGATAGATAATCATCCAACTCATAGCTACATCAAAACTCCTGAACCCCCCCCCCTCAATGCTGTAACTGCGGTGGAGACCATACAGCAAATTTCTCTGGTTGCCCCGAAAATCCTATGAATTTCAAACCCTCACCCTCACCAACCACAAACTACTGGGAAAAACGAAGTAAAAATGCCAAAAACAACAATAGCCAAAGCGACCAAAACTCCACACCCACCAATGACAGCCAACCTTTAAGTCGTTATGAAATTAAATTTTTTTTACAAAAACTTCAAAATTGACAAAAAAAAAAAAATGGAAACTTACAAACAATTTAAATCAATAGGATAAATATTCACTGATAATAAACTTGATTTATGTTCAAAAATTGAAAAATCATTCCAAGTCATTAGAAGTATGATGTCCATCTGGTTCTAAAATTTAATATGTTAAATGAATTACCCCCATCCCTCCTGATTGCAAGCTGGAATGCAAATGGCCTTAAATCAAAAATAGAACTCCAAAATTTCATAGATGATTACAACCCAGACATCTTAGGAATCCACGAAACTCACCTCAAACCTTCTGAAAAATTTAAAATTCCAAATTATGATACATACCGTTCTGACAGATCCAGCCATCGTGAAGGAGGTATTGCAATATTAATTAAAAGTAGGATACATCATAATATGGTCATTAAAAATACCTCTGCCTCTGAAAATACCACCATCCATTATCAATACCAAAGACAGCAAATACTTCACAGTTTCTACGATTTACTATCCCACCCCCGTAATCTCATCAACCATACGGATATAATCAATACCCTCTCAGACAACACCACGGAATTTTAATAGGCGACTTTAATGCAAAACATCCGACCTGGATCAGAGGCAGGGCAAACAGATCAGGAAAAATTATTCATGCAATGTGCAACACTAATAACTTCTAAATAGCTGCTCATGACTCGCCCATTCACTTTCCTTATAATAGATTTTGTTATCCTCAAAAACATTTCATTCAACATTATCGAAAGTGTTATAATGACCTGCCTAGCAACCATATCCCTGTACTAATGGATATTTCTTTCAATAAAATTCTCCGTATCCCCCTTCGCACTCTAACAACTAACTACTAACTGGTTTCACTATTAAGATATTATACAGTATATAATATCATAAAAAAACCCATTATTAATAATATCTCTGATATAGAAAAATCAATCACATCCTTTACTACTAATATCCAAAATGCAATTAACCATGCAAGTAATAACAGATCCATCCAAACCCACCATTTTAGATTCCTCCCTCATATCTGAAACCTAATTAAAGAGAAAAATAGGTACAGAAAACAATGGCAAAACAAAAGATACCCTCCTTTGAAACACACAATTAATAACCTCAAAAGGCAAATTAAAAATGAAATTAATACACATAAAAACAAAAAAAAATGGAAAACTGAATCCGCCAGGTTAATAACGAAGATAACTCCCTTTTTAATATGAACAAAAAACTTTCTAATAAATATTACAATACTCCCCAACTAATAGGCAATAATGATCTTTTAAGTAAATGTCTCATGTTTGCGCCTTTTTCACAAAAATGGAAACACGGAACTATTATTCTCTTCCTCAAACCTAGCCAAAACCATTCCATTCCATCCAACTATCGACCCTACTAAATTCTATTTCAAAAATATTTGAAAGAATCCTGCTAACCAGAATACTGACTCATGTCTCCACTATTAATATTCTTCCAGATTCACAATTCTGCTTCCATACTAGCCACAGTACTATTCATCAACTACTACGGGTTGTGAATACTATTACTGAAGGATTTAATTGCAAACAAGTCTCTGGAGGTATCTTCCTCGACATATAAAAAGCTTTCGACCACCTCTGGCACGACGGATTGATTTTCAAACAAGTCTCTGGAGGTATCTTCCTCGACATACAAAAAGCTTTCGACTACCTCCTGCACGATCTTCAAACTAATCGAATTAAATTCCCCTCTGACATTAATTTAAAGGAAGAACATTCCAAGTTAAACTTTTTTCTCTCTACAATATGTCATACAAGTCGGTCAACCTCAAGGGACTGTAATTTCCCCAATTTGCTACAATTTGTTCACATATGTCTTTCTTCATAGTCTCTACAATAGCCACTGTTTATTCGCAGATAATGCAGCAATCCTCACAAAAGGGAAAAAAATATAATCAACGTAATAGATAAGTTACAAAATCATTTAAGACAAGTAGAGGAGTGGATGACAGTTTGGAGGATTCCTGCAAACAGTAATAAAACTATAGCTCTCATATATAGAAAAGGTCACGCGTCCCCCCGCCTCCTTATAAAAACTCAAATTTTATAACGATCAAATTTCTTGGGACTCCGAAGTCAAATACTTAGGAGTTATCCTGAACTTTAGACTTCATATCCAATCAAGAATTGACAAATGCTGGACCAAAATCCATAACTATATACCTATAATAGGCAGAAATTCAGCACTAACTCTTGCTAACAAAGTTCTCTATAAACAAGTAATCCGCTCCATCCTACTTTATGCTTCTCTCATTTGGGCCATGCCGTACCTACCCACATTAAAAAATATAGGTCCTTCAAAATAAAATCTTCCGCATGATTAATAACTCCTCTTGGCATGTCAGAAATTCTGTAATACACAAGGATCTCAATATCCCTACTATAATTTAAACACATCAACTAACCGGTCAATTGAAAAGTCTCCGGCCTGACACATAGATGGCGCTACTAGAATTAAATCCATATGTTTTTTAGTTAGCCCGAACCCTCAAAAGATGCGTGTATAAATTTGACAGCTATCGGATCATTACTTTGTTAATTATAGCATTTTGAGTGAAGCAATTTTTGTTATTGTGAAAAAAATGGATAAAAAAGAATTTCGCGTGTTGATAAAATATTGCTTATTGAAGGGAAAAAATACAGTTGAAGCAGAAACTTGGCTTGATGCCGAGTTTCCGGACACTGCCCCAGGAAAATCAACCATCAAGGATTGGTATGCTAAGTTTAGACGTGGTGAAAT
>BMAW01070857.1:696417-749453 GCA_019974015.1 Nephila pilipes | reverse complement strand
TTAAAAATTTTGAGGGAAAATTTAAAACGCGAGGAGATGAGTTTGAAAAACAAGAATTAAGCTGAATTTAGCGCTAAAAGCGACATCTGGTGACGAAAAATGTTAAGAATCTTAGGAAAATGTAGTTAATAGATGACAAAGCCACGCCCTTACACTTTAAAAACTTTCCATCATGTGGCGCCATCTACAGTCTCGTTTTTGAAATTAGTGTGTTACATGGTTAATTTACTGAATATGGACAGTTTTTGTTTGCTACCATATTTCTTATAATACAATTAACTATTGTGGGATGGTTTGATCAGTACTTATTCCTATATAAATACGAATTATTACATTCCAAAGTATGGAACAATATTAATTATATTATTTTCATTATTCTGATTTTTTTTAAATTTCTTTCACTTGGCTTTCAGTAATAAATTTTATGGTTCTTTAAAAGATTTTTTTTTTTGGTTTTTTTTTCTAGATTGTTTAATTATTTATAATTTTTTTATCTTATTTAAATAAATATAAATTTGTTTTTTAACGTTTTCTTTAAACATTTAGATTTTTTTTAATTAATAATATTGTTTTGCGTTTGATATTATTAGATTGTTATACTTTATGATAATTTGTGAAATGTACTGTTTACGTTTCGTTCATATATATATATATATATAAATATTGCTAAGGTTGGATCCCAAAATGAATCGTAATAAGACTTTGGACTGTGATGGAGGAACAACATTATAAAATATTGTTGCCGCTCTATTCGGACATTAAAACAAATAGTATTTAATATTCTGGACAATACAAAACGTTATGAAACAACTTAAAGGAAAAAAAAGGGTTTATTTGATGCTGTATACGGAACAATTGAAAAAGGCATGCAAACGACAGCAGCGATTTTTTTGAAAGGTGTCAATACGGGATAAGTTACCGTGGAGTGCGATGAACATTCCACACGTCGTAACATGCTTTGCATTCATCATCATTCATTGCATTCATCATATCGTTCATTATTCAGAACGATAGAGACAATTTATCTCACTTCTCTTCGAAAGTGCAGATGATGACGTTCTGATTTGTTGTAGGATATTTTCGACAAGTAAGTCGTTTATGTAAAGCATCCTGGGATTTATGTCTGGAAAGCATTCTTTCCATTATTGTTATTGAATACCCTCTCAGACATTCTTGAACAGGGACTGATCGATGATATGGTGTGTTGTCGTTCGTGAAAACAAATTTACTACCGCCAGCATCACGGAAAAGGTTAACATGAAGTGGCAAGACTTCATAGATGTACATTTGCTTGCTCGTATTCTCAGAACAGCACATGTAGAAGCATGCAGCCATTGATCATGAATCCGGTCCATACGAAAACATTACAAGTCAGATATTGATCCTTTTTCTGGATTTTTCTGGACAATATGCTATCTCACTCTCACGCCAGACCAGTCAACATATATAATCCAATTGCAGACTGAACTTGTTCTCATTTGAGAATAGTATGTATGTCCAGTTCTGATTCAATTTCGATGCCCACGACAGTATTGTAGCATACTCTACGTTGCAGCCTGCACACACGTACAATATATCTGGGGGCGTATAATCATCTATCTTCCAAGCGTCTCGCTATAGTTTCTCGGAATATTATTTATTCTATTGGCATTTGTATGGCAGAAAAATACTCATTTGCATCTGAAGAACAGTAATACTCCTGTTCCCTTTTGCCAATATGGTATAGTGAGCCCGTCGCCTCCCGGCGCTGTACTTCTACCACAACATCCCTCGTACCTGTTGCTGTAGATATATGCTTCCGCATACACTTATTCATTTGGGATTCCCCCATTCATGAAACAATGCTGAGATCGATACTGAATTCTTTGGAAACATCTGCTATTTTTCTCACTTTTGGAATTTGATCAATTAACATGAACGCGAGTAAAATCATCTAAATCAGGAAGGACCAACCATTTGTATGCCATGCACCAATTTTTTGACAGATGAGCCTTATAACTGAAACACTTTTTACATTGTCTTACGTTCAATGTTAGGGATTAGTAAATAAAGATGAGGGTAAAATATATTTAACTTAGGGTATAACAAGTGATCGGACGAATGGGAAGGAAGGGTAGACATTTCTAAGACAATCACTTTATTAACAGATCAGCTACACATCTACAGAACAATCAAACTAGAAATCTATACTATCTATTTATTTCCCCGCTCAATCCCCCCCTTTGGCTCCACTACTGCCCGCTACCCTTTCTCTCTTGAAAGCTTACACTAAATATACATAATAGTCTTAATTTACATATCTCCGTTCTCTTCTTCGGAGGAAGTCCTCTGTTACAAATAAGTGCTAATTCCCCAAGAGGACTATCAGTGACCAGGTCGCTGATAGACCCGTCACAAGGGGAGGAAAAGGAATAACTTATTCACGCAGTTAAATCAATTAATTAATGTCAGTTTCGTGAAGCACCTCTCCACAATAGTCAGAAATGATCTTTTTGAGAGATTGAACGCTCCACAATAGTGCTATAACAGCCAAATAAATAGCATAGTTTGGTGAAGATAACTCTGGCCCACAGTTGTTGTCACAGAGAGCAAAATCAGCTTGGAACCTCGGTTTATCTGTTCCCTCTGCTTGCCAAAAGGAATCCTGAATCTATTATATGTTTAATAATCTTTTAAATAGGAGTGTGTTTATACTCGTAGACATAAGTAACTTTTTTAAATGATTTAATTACTATATGTAAAACATATGTATGTAGGATTTTCCAGGTAATTATTAAGCAATTAATTTTGTTTTCCAATTTACTGTAAAACCAGTTCCTCCGATACTCGATAGATGTCACTACGAATCTGAGTCATGTGATAAGCTCATGCAGCGCCACCTATTCCGGAACAAAAACTGAGTGACACTCGTTCTCGCTCTCTTTCCCCCACTTTTCCGCTTCTCTTCTCCTTTGCATTACCCGCTTCGGAAGTAAACTTCAAACGCCCGAGCGCGTTCCAGTGCCTATCGCCGATATGGGATAAGACTAAATAGATTGCCATCTATTCGTCTCGGAAGAACTGTTTACTTCTAAAAGAGACAACCTGTACATAGTTCAAAGTGTAAATATCTTCATCTCTCCAAATATTAAACGAAGTAAATCATGTTGAGTCTCATCATTGAATTCCTACGAAATCATAATAGAGTCCGGTAATGGAATTGCCCCCCCCCCTAGACAAGCAGCCCTTTGCGAGCAAACCATCGTAGATTTGGGTTGAACAATCTTCATCACCCCACATTCTACATGTATAAATTAACACTAGAAATTCGCAGTTTAGAATAATGGAAATTTTGCTTACCTGTCCGACTGGTGGCTTTTTCAAACAATCGATTTAGAAAATAATTCATGAGATTTGCTAGGCATCATATAATTAATTTATTTCTAAGGATGTCACGAAACATTTAAACAGAGAATAATACTCACTACTAGATTTCAAACATTATTTCAGTCATTACTCGAGGAAGGCAATAACATCATTCTCCTAGATAACCTTTCATATGGTGCGCAGCACCCTCTATTCTCTAGTTTCGACGTTCTCCCCCCCCCCTTCCGAATGACCAGGAGATCCATTCCAAATTTTACAATAAGGAAATACTAAGTACAATATTCAAATAATTAAATTACATAATATCATAAACTAAACACTAACAATTTACAAATTTCGGTTACATTGGCACTCTCTACACATATCTTGAATCCTGTAATGAGATAAAAAAAACACATAATGAAAAAAATAAATTTAATCATTGATCTTAATATTATTTAATAACTGCACAGGTCTTTTTAGGACAGAAGTTTCTGTCTTGATTTCACAAAACCTTATCTTTTCCTCTCTGTCAAGAAAAAAAGGTTATAACTGTTCTTAATTTCCAAAAATGCCTAGAAAGTTTAACATCATTAATTAATACAATATTGTTGCGAACGTCACGTTACAAACCAGTTGATTTCATCAGGGACGAAATCACTCAACCAACTCGGAGACTGAGATGCGCGAGCACACCAAAGAGCGGGGCTGGAAGGAGAAGGGTGAGGATCTAGGAGGCGTATGTTTAGCGGCGAAATAAAATTAAATACTTATCTCTAGTCTGACTGTTTTCATATTCAATACGTTATAATATCTTTAATTTCAAACTCAGTAATTTTATCTCAGAATTTTTGACAACATTTGACAGATCTTAATGTTAAAGGATATTCTTTTTTTCTATTTGTTCCAAAACATATTAATTAATCTTTCACGATAATTAAACCTTTCAATAAATATCTTTCTGTTAGTTAAATCAGAATCAAAATTGAGCCCGGTAGGAGGTAAGCTATTTACTCGGCGCCCTAAAAGCAGATGTGATGGAGTAAGAGGAATAGGTTCCTGTAACTCGGATTTTTCGACACTTTCAATTTCACTTATTAGAGTTTCTAGTTCCTCTCCAAACAAAGTAGTATAAAAAATAATAATCATTCATCCCAAAACAAAATATTAAACTTCTTTAACTTTAACTTTTTCTATTTTTTAAACATTTACCAAGGGTTCTCCTTATTTTTCACCTTTTCGCTAAACTACATTTCTTTTTCACTCTTCACAATATAACTTCTTAATACTACTTTAGAACTCATGAATCATATCACTTTGTTTCTCACAAACTCTCATTCCTTACTGTAGATTACTTAGCTAGTTTATTTATTATTAATGTGCTGTAGCTTACTTAGCTATTTATTTTCCCTTAAAAATCATATGAGATCAGATACACTTATTGATAACAATAGCAACTTCGTTTATTCATTCAATACAGTTCCTGTTGCGTTATCTTGATGATCAGTGCAGATAACAGTTAGCACTCAATCATCCCCTCCCCAATACATATAATAACAGTTCCTTTCGCGTTACCTTGGTGATCAGTGCAAATTACGGTTAGCACTCCATTACCCCGCGATTCACAACTTTCTCGAGTATCAAATCGCTTACGTCCGCTCCGTTCGGAGATTAGTCTGCTCTGCTCTGCTCTGAGGAGATCGTGTGACATCCCACACTCACCCCTTTACAAAAAAAGCCCTCTACTGCTGGGCTTTAAGCACTTTAGATAACAGTAGTCTTTCTTAAAGTTTTCCATAAAGTAAGTCTTACGAACTTAATAAGTTTCTCGTAATAGCTTCCTTACCATGCAGCTTTCTCTGCAATATAACATCATTGAATTTTGTGGGAGGCGTTTAAGTCCTTCACTGTTGGATGGATTATAACAACCCACAAGTTTTTCAGTTCAATTTCAGATCGCTTGAAAGTTCGTGCGTAGCCTTGATATCTTGAAGCACAGACTTCTGAGAGCGATGAATCTTCGAAGAGCTAGGAGAAATGTTTTTGTAGTTAGTCATATTGTTAACGTACTCTCAATGAAGAGCTCGAGTAACACCACAGGTGAATAGCACGATGTAAAATTTCTCATCACTGTCCTTGGCATAAAGTGGTCCACCAAAATCAATGCCAACTACAGAAAAAGGAGGTTACTCTTCCATTCAAACTACTGGGGCATAAGAGTAGTAACTTGCACACCAGGAGACACATTAAATTGTTTTCACAAAGTGCGTCTTTTTAGTACGTTTTTGACAGTTTGTCTTCCCTTTATAAACCAAAACATTTCGCGATTTTCCAACAAATTTTCTGAAGGTCCACTATGAAACACTTTGCTGTGTGCATCCCAAACGAATAAGTTCACAAATGGATGCTTTGCAAGAACAATAATAAGATGTTTCAGAATGTACTTGAATTTTGATTTTTGGATAGTCTTCCACCTATGAGAATTATTCTATCTTTGTTAAGAAAAGGATTTAATTCCACAAAATCGATGAAGTTTTTGAAATCGGTTTGCCTCGCTTTAAACAAAACAATTCTTCTGTAAAAACTTCTTTTCGACAAATTTTATCCAAACATTTTCGACACCATAAACACCCAGTTCTTTGAATCTTTTAATTCTTTTTCTAGTGTTATAGATGAATCCGAGTATCCAACTGGTAGCACGGTGTAACTTTTTCAAACTTCTGTATTGGTTCAAGTCCACCAACAATGCCACTTTACACTGAATTTCGCAAAGAAAGAGGAAAATTCCTCTAATTAAGTTCTTCTTCAACAGAATACTTCTGGTGAAAACTCACAATTAGAAACATATTTTGTCAATCTCAACCATTTTGTATCTTGTTTCCAAACAGGATCGGACGCAAGCTTTTCCCATATTTCTAACATTGATAATTTTATGATGATGATAAAAGGAAAAGCAATTCCTTCTGGTAAAATATTTTCGATGCCGTTTTAAACATGCTACGATTTGAATTTTTCAAATCATTGATTATGTTAAGAATGGGCTGTACATCTAATTTAAATGTGTCATCTTTGAATGTTCCATATTATTCCTAACAGGTCAATTGAAAAGTACCCGGTCTGACACATAGATGGCTCTACTAGAATTAAATCCATATGTTTTTAGTTAGCCCTACCCCTCAAAAGATGCGTGTATAAGTTTGACAGCTGTCGGAGCATTAGTTTGTGAATAATAGCATTTTGAGTGAAGCAACTTTTGTTATTGTGAAAAAAATGGATAAAAAGGAATTTCGCGTGTTGATAAAATATTGCTTTTTGAAGGGAAAAAATACAGTTGAAGCAAAAACTTGGCTTGATGCCGAGTTTCCGGACTCTGCCCCAAGAAAATCAACCATCAAAGATTGGTATGCTAAGTTTAGACGAGGTGAAATGAGCACCGAAGACGGTGAACGCAGTGGACGCCCAAAAGAGGTTGTTAACGACGAAAACATTAAAAAAATCCACAAAATGATTTTGAATGACCGTAAATTGAAATTGAATGAAATAGCAGACACTCTAAAGATATCAACTGAACGTGTACATCACATCATTCACGAATATTTGGGTATGAGAAAGTTCTGTGCCGCGCGAGCTCACTTTTGACCAAAAACAACGACGAGTTGATGATTCGGAGCAGTGTTTGAAGATGATCAAGCGTAATAAACCCGAGTTTTTGCGTCGATATGCGACAATAGATGAAAAATGGCTCCATCGTTTCACTCCGAAGTCCAATCGACAGACATCCGAGTGGACTGCACACGATGAACCCGCTCCAAAGCGTGGGAAAACGCAACAGTCGGCTGGCAAGGTTATGGCGTCTGTATTTTGGGAGGCGCATGGAATAATTTTCATTGACTACCTTGAAAAAGGAAGGACCATCAACAGCGACTATTACATAGCGTTATTGGACCGTTTGAAGGACGAAATCGCCGAAAAACGGCCGCATTTGAAGAAAAAGAAAGCGCTGCTTCACCAAGACAATGCACCGTGTCACAAGTCAGTGTAAACGATGGCAAAAATCCACGAATTGGGCTTCGAATTGCTTCCTCCTCCACCGTATTCTCCAGATCTGGCCCCCAGCGACTATTTCCTGTTCTCAGACCTCAAAAGAATGCTCGCTGGGAAGAAATTTTCGTCGAATGAAGAGGTGATCGCCGAAACTGAGGCCTATTTTGAAGCAAAGGACAAATCGTACTACAAAAATGGTATCGAAAAGTTGGAGGGTCGCTATAATCAGTGTATCACCCTTGAAGGGAACTATATTGAATAAAAAAAACTAATTTTGTCAAAAAAAATGTGTTTTACTATGGTAGGCCGGGGACTTTTCAATTGACCAGTTACAATCTTTAAAGGACGTCCTTTCGTCTCCTTCTTTTTAGCCATGTCTCTCTCGAACCATAAGTTACGCAACTCTTTCGAATTCATCTCAAACTTCTTATAATTTACGTTAGCTTCCTTAAGAATTTCCGTAACACGCTGAGAAAGATCTAAAGTCTTTTCTATTGTATCAACTCCGTAAAATAAATCATCTACATAAAGACCTGTGTTGAGCATTTGAACAGTTTCGTGTCACTCTTAACTATATTTTCTAATGTGGTATTTAATTTTCGTAGCTAGGATTAATGGGACTCCTTAATTAACTTAATGGGACTTAATTTCAAAAGACACGCGAGTCATTCTCAAAATTTTAAGAGATTTCGAATCATTTTCATCTGGAAACCAGAAAAATTTTGAATAATCTCTATCTTTTTTTTTTATCTATCTTGATATTTAAAAAATGCTCTTTCAATATCAATACTGAATGCACATTCAAGTTCGCGAAATTGCAACATTAACCTTTTGTGGTGTCTGTGTCAGATTTAGCAACTGCAGAATGAGGCATATAACAATAATTCTTTCTAACATCGGCAACACATTCCTCAACAATGTTCAAATTTAATTTTTCATTAAAAACATTTTTATATTCATAACATACCCAATCCTCGTTTTTGATTTTTCTACTTAAGGCTCCCGTCTATCGGCCATTTTGATTTCATGGACGTAATGTTAATCCTATAGAATTTCGACTACTGTTCTCAAATCTTTGCTATTTTATCACTTGAATGCATTTAAGTGCGTCCGAAAGAGCAAATAATAATTAAGATTTCTGCGGAGTTACAATTTCCCTACGATTTTTGGAAATATTTAACTCCTTTTTTAATTATTCGTATGTGAGTTTTCCGTTCTTTACGAAATAGTTTGAAATATTTTTTAAAAACGGAGGAAAAAAATTCTTCAGAAGTCGTCATAATTTTTTGCATTGAAATAGATAAAATAGTAAGAATTTGAGAATGGCAGTCGAAATTCTATAGGATTAACATTAAGTCCACGAAATCAAAATGGTCTTTAGATAGAGCCTTAAGTTACCAAATCTTCATTTTGCTGCCGCAAAATTGTTCGGCTTTTCCTCACAGAACAATTTAGTTTCATACATCCCATTTTTAAATTACTTTCGAATTAAGAAATGAATTATTCGTTAAATTTTGAGCTTTCAGGATTACCTTTAATCCTTAAGATGTCTAACTGCCAAATATGTTAAGTCTTCATTTAATATTGAATAGCATTCAGTAAGTAAAGTTTGAATAGGCTGTTTATTATCTACATCTGATGAGGGGATGCGACCTTGTACTATTTTACCGAATGGAGTATTAAATAAAAACAAAGATTTATTTATTCTTTCCTTTCCGCCTGAATGCAATTCCCAAAAATGCTGAGCTCCAATAAGTAGAGATATTTCATTTTCAAGTGATTCGTTTATATTAGACAGTTGAGTGAATGAGTAATTATCTTTGAGTATCCCCTTGCTTATTTGTTGATACTTTGATCAGCGATCCCAAAATAATATTAGTCATAAGAGCCTCAATAGTAATTCTCTTTTCTGGGTCATGTGGATTCCAAATGGTTAGTTCTACAACCTCATACATTTTGTTGATGTGTTCATTTTTGCCAAAAGTATACACTAACAGATTTTCTTGTATCGCAAGTCGCATAAATTAAGGCTTGTATCGTATCGCAAAAGATTTTTATATCGTTTGGTTTTTTGTTTGAGTTTTTATTTTAGTGTGTGTGTGTGTGGCAACATTGTTACTTTTTTCTTTTTGGTTGAGTCAATTTTTAAAAATGTTGTTCTATTGTTGATAAAAGACTTAAACGTTAAAAAGTCGTTATTTTATTTAGAATTCTTTTATTCATCTGGCGATCTTATTTAGATCATTTGAATAATTATATGAGATTATTTCAAAATAGCTTCCGCTAAATTATTTTAAGCCTTTTTTCTATTTTTTATTTACATTTCTGGCGTCCGCGACAGGACAATTTGGAATTCGAATCAGAAGATTGCAGGATCTTTAACTGTGAATCCAAACATGTTTAGAGCTACTAAAGGCTTTACAAAAGAGGATTTGTTGTTTGTGGCGGAAGAAATTGGTGAGATACTACCTGAAAAGGTAAAAATTTCTGAATTAAAAGATATTATTTTAAAGAATAAAGCGTACCTGGATGATCCAGAATTCGTGACAAGTATCTTAGTAACCGCTGTGAGTGAACGAAAACAAAAACAAGAAGAAAAACAAAGGGAATATGAAGAAAGAGAAAATATAAGAAAACAAGAAGAAAAACAAAGAGAATATGAAGAAAGAGAAAATATAAGAAAACACGAACTGGAGTTGGTGAGAATCAACACAACAGTGCCAAGTGTAGCTGAGTTTCAAAATACTATTATATCGGGTGCTAGAAAGAAATTTAATCTGCCAAAATTGGAATTTAGACAGTTTAATGGCGATATTAAGGATTGGCTACAATTTTGGAGCCAATTTCAACATATTCATAATGATGACGAAATCGCGCCAGAGAATAAATTTCAGTACCTTGTTCAAGCGACTGTAAGTGGCTCGAGAGCCAGAGAAGTAGTAGAAAGCTTTCCGGCCACAGCAGCAAATTATTCAAAAGCAGTGGATTGTTTAAAAGCACGATTTGGTAGAGATGAATTATTAGTAGAAGTTTATGTAAGAGAGTTATTAAAATTGATAATCTCGGTTCAGAAACATGAGAAAATTTCGATGACTTCTCTCTACGATAAACTCGAGTCATATCTAAGAGCTTTAGAGATTTTAGGAGTGACTACTGACAAGTGCGCTTCAATTCTTTATCCCATGGTTGAATCTTGTTTTCAAGAAGATTTCTTAAAGGCGTGGAATAGAAGCACTGCTTCAGCAGCCTCAACTGATGCTAAAGAACGACTAACCAATTTGATGACATTCCTTAAAGCAGAAACTGAAGGGGAAGAGAGAATAAATTTGGCTATGGCTGATTTTGGCTTGTGTGAAGATGAAAATCGACAATCCTTTAAGAAAAAGGTAAGAGATTTTCCCAAAAATAAAAGAATACCAACAGCTGCTAATTTATTGACTACAACTTCAAAAGATGTGAAGAAAGAATGTGTTTTCTGTTTTAGGAAACACTTGAGCTCGGACTGTTTTTCTGCTCAGAAGATGAGTTTGTCGGAGAGGCAAAATATTTTAAGAGACAAACAATGCTGTTATGCTTGTTTAAAACCAAACCATACAGCTCGTTCTTGCAAAGCATTTTTAAAGTGTATAGCGTGTGGAAAGAAACATGTCCCTCTTATGTGTGAAAATCTGGCGGCTATAAATAAAGAACCAGACAAGAACGAGAGTAGAAGTTCAAATCTTGAAATCAATATGTCTAACAACACTTCCAACCCCAGGGTTTTCCTTCAAACTTTGAAATTAAAAATGGTATGCGGAAGTAAAGAAGTCTCGGTTAGAGCAATACTAGATTCTGGGTCACAAAAGACATACGTTCTGAAAAATCTAGTTGAACAAATGGGTTACATTCCAATCAAAAAGGAAATCCTCAAGCACTCCTTGTTTGGTGGTGTTGAATCAGAAAAATATGAACACACTTATTATAGAATCAAATTACGAAACCCCGAGAATAATATCACTTGCAACATGGAAGCATTGGACCAGATATCTATATGCGATAACATTGCATCTGTTAGTCCAGGTTCATGGATTACAGAGCTTCGTGAAATGAAGATCAGGTTGTCGGATGTAGGTGAGGAAACACAACCTGTTCAAGTGCTTCTTGGATCTGATGTAATCGGGACGCTCATGACTGGCCAGCGTAAAGTTTTATCCTGTGGGTTAATTGCCATGGAAACATTACTGGGTTGGACACTATCAGGTAAAGTTCCTGAGAGTGATATATCTTCACATAGTACTATGCTTTTAACCTCTCTTTTTGTAAAAGAAATGGATATCTCTCAGTTATGGAGATTAGATGCCTTAGGGATTCTTGATCCTTCAGAACAAAAAACTAATGAGGAACGTCATAATGCTTCGATGGAATATTTTTTAAGGACTGTCTCGGTCGATGAAGATGGAAGATTTCTTGTCTGCCTACCGTGGCTTGATGGACATTTGCCTTTGCCAGATAATTTTGATTTGGCAAGAAAAGGGTTGCAAATGACAGCCCATAATCTCAAACGGGAAAATTTATTTAAAGAATACGGGGAGATCTTTAAGGAATGGGAACACGAAGGCATAATCGAAGAGGTTCCTAAAGAAGAAATCAAGTCTCCTTGTCACTACCTTGCCCCATCGACATGTAGAAAAGGAAAACAGCACTACAAAGATTAGACCTGTCTTTAATGCTTCGTCTAAACGAAAAGGAACGGTCAGTCTGAATGATTGTGTGGAAAAGGGATTAAATTTGATTGAATTGATCCCTTCTATAATAACAAGGTTTCGAATGTATAAATATGGAGTAACAGCTGATATAAGAAAAGCCTTCCTGCAGATAAGCATCTGTAAAAAGGACAGAAATTTCCTACGATTTTTGTGGTTCAGTAAAGAAGGAGAATTAGTACATTATCGTCATCGCAGAGTCGTATTTGGTGTTTCCTGTAGTCCTTTCTTGCTTGGGTCAACAATCCAATACCTTTTGAACAAAAAATTAGAAGAAACTAATCAAGGAAGTGGAAGATACCCTGTTGTTATTATACAGAAATTAATGAACAGTTTCTATGTAGACAATTGTTTGACTAGCCTAGAAAACCTGTCAGAGCTAAAACAATTCATTAAAGTAGCCACTGAAATCATGGCTGAAAGGAAATTTGATTTACGAGGGTGGGAGCACTCTAACCCAATTGTTCCCATACTAAATCCTACAAACATCTTAGGCATGATTTGGGACAGACAATATGATACTCTTTCAATAAATATTTCCGATTTGGGAGAAATAAAAGAAAAAATCACAAAAAGAAATATTCTTTCTGCTTCACACAAAGTCTTTGACCCATTGGGCATCACTAATCCAGTGTTGTTGCAACCAATACTCTTGTTACAAAATTTATGGAAATCTAAAATTGATTGGGATGAAGAAGTTGATCCCAAAACACGTAAAGATTTCCTAAAATGGCTGAGTGAGCTTCAATATTTGAAGCAAGTAAAAATACAAAGATGGTTACACTGTGATAATGGATTTGAACACATTTCGTTGCATTTATTTAGCGACGCAAGCAAATTTGCCTATTCTACTGTTGTATTCCTACGAGTGGATACTGGAAGTGCCGTATATATTCAACTAGTACAAAGTAAAGTTAGGATTGCCCCTTGTGGGAAAAAGGAAACAACGATCGCAAGGTTAGAGCTTCTTGGTGCTACTATATCGGCTCACCTTTCCTCTACTCTCTTGAAAGAATTTCACACGGACAACGTTTATTTCTGGACTGACTCAACCACAGTACTGGCTTGGCTAAAGAGAGAAGAATCTTGGAGTATATTTGTTCATAACCGTATTCAAGAAATTCGACAGCTGACCTCAGTCAAATCCTGGAGACATGTACCCGGATCTTTGAATCCTGCAGATCGTCCTAGCAGAGGGTGTTCAGCGAAGCAACTATACAGTTCAAAATGGTGGGAAGGTCCCAGCTGGTTGTATCTTTCGCCTAATGAATGGCCAAGTAACGATGCAGTAGTAGATGTCAATGATGAAGAAGTGAACAAAGAGAGAAAAAGAACTGTAGTATCCTGTATGGTAAATATTCAAACAGCAGATATTATGAGCGATTATTTTTCCACCTACAGTAGGAACGTCAGAGTAGTGGCATGGATTCTTCGGTTTATTCATAACATTTCAAATGTAAACAAGTTAAGAGGTAATTTAGTCTATGAAGAGTTTAAGAAAGCAGAAAATTTGGTTTTTAAGTCCATGCAGTTAAGGTCTTTTCAAGATGAGAAATTTCTTGCTAAAATGCAAGCCTTTAAAGATGAAGAAGGACTTCTCAGAATAAGAACCAAATTAGTGGACAGTGATGAGAAGGAAGATTTTAAATTTCCAGTTTTATTGCCTGCCAATGATGTTGTAGTGAAGTTAATTCGAGAAGAACATAAAAAGGCAATGCATGCAGGTTCTTATATACTACTTGCCAGGCTTAGAGAAAATTTTTGGATAATTAAAGCTAAAAAGTTAGTCAAGCAGGTTCTTAATGAATGTGTGACGTGCAAGCGTTATAAAGCTAAACATGTTGAGGTACCTTTCGCACCACTGCCTAGAGAGCGAGTTACTCAGACAAAAATATTTGAGGTAACGGGTATAGATTATGCCGGTCCTCTATACCTTAAGTCGAAAGAAAAGGCATGGGTTGTTTTATTTACTTGTGCTGTCTACAGAGCAGTTCATTTTGA
Source organism: Nephila pilipes (assembly GCA_019974015.1). NCBI lineage: Eukaryota > Metazoa > Arthropoda > Arachnida > Araneae > Nephilidae > Nephila > Nephila pilipes. The sequence continues at coordinate 735,321 of BMAW01070857.1, read as the reverse complement.
ATTAGTCCAGTCTCTCACTACAGATACTTTCATTCAAGCCTTAAGACGATTCATTGCCAGAAGAGGCAGGATTTCAGTAATTTATAGTGACAATGGTACTAATTTTGTTGGAGCAAATAATGCCTTGAGAGCATTAGATTGGAGTAAAATTGCTGTATATTCAACTTCTCAGAAAATCACTTGGAAATTTATACCACCCACAGCGGCATGGTGGGGTGGATGGTGGGAGCGTATTGTAAGAATGCTAAAAGAGCTACTTCGACGAGTTTTGGGGAAGTCTATTTTAAATTATGAAGAGCTCTTAACTATCTTGTGTGACATTGAGTCAATAATCAATGCTAGGCCATTGACTTACCTACAAGATGATCCAAATGAATTAATACCTTTGACTCCAGCAATGTTTATTCACGGAAATAGCAACAATGAAACTCCAGATCTAGATAAAGTGGATCGAACTTCGTTGATAAAACGCATCAAATATTTGCAGAAATTACGTGACGATCTTAGACAAAGGTTTAGAAATGAATATCTTGCTCTTCTAGTACACAAGGGGATAAGGAAAAGTGGTGTTTTAGAGGTGGGAGATGTTGTGCTCATTGGGCATGACAATGTCCGCCGCATTGACTGGCCTCTTGGTGTTATCTTGGAAGTTTATCCTGGAAGAGATGGTGTCACTAGAGTTGCAAGAATTAAAACCTCTAACGGTGAGAAGATACGCCCTTTCCAAAGACTTTATCCTTTGGAAATGTCTGCTAAAACTGAGATTGATGTTTTGAAAGCTTCAGGAGAAATCGGAGAACTTGCTGAGAATACTCCTGGCTTACCTACTAAGGATAATCCAGACTCTCCTGTTGAGGACACTGATGATTCTAAGGTGATACACCATACAAAAACTAGATTGGGAAGAACAGTAAGAATTCCTCGCAAATTAGACTTGTGAACTCATGAACATATTTTTTGACTTTTACAAATTGCAAGAGAAACTTAATGTTTTATATCTGTATTGCATATTTGAAATTCGATTTATTTTAGAATTTAGTTGCAAAGTTCTATTGTAACCTTTCACTTTGCAAGGTGGGAGTATGTATCGTATCGCAAAAGATTTTCATATCGTTTGGTTTTTTGTTTGAGTTTTTATTTTAGTGTGTGTGTGTGGCAACATTGTTACTTTTTCTTTTTGGTTGAGTCAATTTTTAAAAATGTTGTTCTATTGTTGATAAAAGACTTAAACGTTAAAAAGTCGTTATTTTATTTAGTATTCTTTTATTCATCTGGCGATCTTATTTAGATCATTTGAATAATTATATGAGATTATTTCAAAATAGCTTCCGCTAAATTATTTTAAGCCTTTTTTCTATTTTTTATTACAAGGCTCTTGATTTCATCAACAACATTATTTATTTGTTATTTAAAGCACCGCACATACTAAATTATTTATACTATAAACATACAACGGCTAGGACTTAATGATATCATGATCATAGAACAGTAAGGATATCTGTTACAGAACTGTTGGGAACGGAAACTGTTTACGCAACGATCTCTATCGAAGAAGAGGCAAGTCGCTCTCTGATGTTTTTCGTGTAAATCGTGTTTCGTCTCCTCTGCGTTCATTGGTTCTCTGCTTACTCTCTCCTTTCTTGTATCCTTCTGCGACGGCAGCAATCCACGATTACCACAGGTAGCCTCCACCAGCGATAGTGAGATTTTTAACTAAACTTGGGGTTGAACCTTACTCTGCGGCCGGATCGAGTAGTGGTTTTTTTTGCCTGCTAGAACTTTTTGTAGAATTTTCTTCTCCAGTATCCAGGACTTCATTAGGTTGAGAGGGTTCCTTTTCCTTCCAGTGCACTCCAACTGGGATAAACCCGTGTGGTGACCGGGAATGACAGAATAGTCCCACTGTAGCTCATGCTTGTCGTAAGAGACGACTAAAATGAGTACCCAGCGTCTGGTGGTATAGCCGGGCACCCTGCCCCTGGGGATTATATCAAGGGACCTCAGGGACTTGCCTTCCTGTGTAAGTACGGGCATCATGACCCCGAGGCACCCTAGAGATCTTTTTCTTTCCCATGGGGTTTACTGTCTTTGGTAAACACGGGTGACGCACTCCCGGGATACCCTAGCGATCCTTCTCTATTTTCGACCCTCCTTCTTGTCAACCACTTGTCTTTTTTTAACTTCTCGTCTAGACCACAGTTTAATCTTGTTTGGCGCAGCATAGCCATATCTGGCTCTTGCGCCAATAAACTTTACATTCACTCACTCACCAGCTGGAATATCCACCAACTCTTTGGGAACGAAGCCAGGCTTTAGCCAATCGACGCTCTCTGAAACCTCTTTTCCATGCCTCAAGATCCGGAACATCTTTTCGGTGCTGTTGACAATTTTATAGGGACCCTCGTATGGTGGTTGCAAACCTTTTTCATGGAGTCTATCCGCAGGAAAATATGGCTGCATGTGGTCAAATCTTTGCTCATGAAAATCGCATTTTGTCCGTGATGTCGAGTCGTTGGAAGAGATAGGCGCAGCATTGACTCTCTTAGTCTCCCCACAAAAGTAGCAGAATCTGCGTTTTGTTTAGAAAATCACCGGGTAACCTTATGGGAGCTCCATAAATCATCACCGCAGTTGTAGTTTGCAGATCCTCCTTCCAAGTAGCACGAAATCCCAAAAGTATGGTGGGAATTGAGTCCACTGAGGTTCATTACCATGCGCCATTATAGCCTCTTTTAACTGCCGAGGAAACCTCTCTACTTGGCCGTTTGAGGCCGGATGATATGGAGTAGTGTGCTGCTTCTCTATGCCTAAGAACCTCGATAGGGCCTCAGATAGAGATGATTCGAACTGCGTTCCTTGGTCTGTAGTAAATCTGAGGGGTAGACCGAATCTTGCGATCTTACCAGTGTAGAAGACCTAGGTCACGGCCTCTGCTGAAATCTCTACCAGTGGAAATGCTTCTGACCATTTGGAGAACCGATCCACACAGGTGAGGCAGTAACGAAAACCTTCTGATGGAGGTAGGAGTCCCACAAGATCGATGTCTACGTGTTCGAATTGAGAGCTTGGTGGTTCTAATTTTCCAATCTCGCTTCTTCAATGCCGAGATACTTGCACGTTGGCATTGTAAGTATGTACGAGCCCATAGAGTAACATCCTGTCTGATTAACGGCCACAAGTATTGTTCAGCTACTAACTTAAGAGGCGCTCTTATTCCTGGGATCGAGAGTGCATGTAAATTGTTAAAGATTTCTCGCCTGAAAAATACTGGAACAAATGGACGAATGCGATCCGTTGACATGTCGCAATGGAGTGCAACTGGAGGCTGTTTCATTGGGAGAGGTTGTAGTACTTGGGAAGTTGAACAAGAACCATCTGAAACGTCCTACAATTGGGAATCCTTCTGCTGCTCCTCAGCCATCTTTTTTAAGTCAACAGCACATGGTGTGGTGATCGTTGAAATATGAATGCGCGACTAGGCGTCGGCATTCAGACCGTGTTTCGTCTCCTTTTTTCATTCATTGGTCCAGAGCTCGGTTTGCTCTCTCCTTTCTTGTATCTTTCCGCGACTGCAGCAACCCACGATAGTCACACTTGCCTAAAAATGGGTAATTTTAATAAAAGGAATGTTGACTGCCAGAATTTAATATAAGCAATGTTTTTATTTTGAGAATTGCCTAATATAAAAGCTGAATATATGTTTCGAGTAATATTTTGCAATCATCCGCGTTTTTACCCGATATCACTTCTGAAATCATAACACACTGGGAGAGTCTACGCTATTCTGTCTAGAATGGAGGAGGGGGAAAGACTGAATCTTCGTAGATTAATTCACTATATATCGGCATTTGCAAGTTTTGCATACATTTTTCGATTGGCATTCTTTTTATAAATGTGTCCTTTTGAGAGACATAAATAACAAAAACAATTTTTTTCTAAGGGAAGCTTTACGCTGTTCGATTGAAAAAGGACAGGAATTAGAATCATGATCATTTTCGGGCTTTACACAAAATATACATTTTTTCACGTCGACGACAAATGCTGAAATAGATGGATTGTCCGAGATAAATTTGTATTTTCCTCCACAATAAAATTTATTTTTATGGAATTGTTCATGTTTTGGAGTAGGTTTCTCGAAAGAATTTAATTTAGTTTCTTTTCGCGCATCAAATTCACAGGAATTAAATTCTCTAACAAAGTGCTCATTTCGTTCACAGCAATTGAATTTCATCTTGTAAGATTTCTAATAACTCAGATAAGTCGCTTTTATCTTTCGCATGGATTTCACGAAGGAACTCTAAGGTTAAATCTTTGCGTATAGCTTTTAACAGAATAGGATATATAATTAACAAATATAGTTGTCTTGGTTTATTCCGTTATTTTCCAACCCTCGAATAAGCGTTTCGCATTCTGAATACAATAATATACGAAGTGGTATAATATCGTACGATTTTCGCACCGAATTTATATTCAAAAAATTTGAAATGTGTGCATCTGTCATAATATCTTTCCGACCAAATCTTTCTTTAGTATTTTTACAGCAACTTAAGATTTCAGAGTTCAAGGCTAAATCACATATAGCTACTTCCGCTTCGTTTGTTACATACGATTTCAAATACTTCATTTTTTCAACATTAATAAGATTGAATTTTTGTGGATAGCCTTTTCAAACTGAGAATTAAAGTCATTAAATTTTATTATATTTCTATCGTACTAAGGTATTTGCAAACGAAGAAGTTTTACTGTTTTTTGTTCATTTCTGTTCTCAGAAACATTCGTTTTTTCAATTCATTTGTTTTCGTTTTCTTTACTTTTTAGAATTTCTTATTTGAGCTTATTTTCCACTTAATAATATTGTCTTTATATGTTTACTGTTTTTCAATTTCTTACACATTAATTTAGAATGTCCTTATCATATTTCGACAAATCTTCGTCTTTAGCCATAAATTTCGCTAATAATACCTCAATCGTATCAACCGATTTATCTCTTTTATATTATTCAATTTCTGTTGACTAAATCGTATCAGTTGTCGACCTTTTAACAGTATTTCTTGCTTTATTCAAACTTTCCATATCCATTCTAACTAATTTAAATTACTCAGATTTACAGATAAATTTATTGATTTCACTATTTACAAAAATGTCTGGTGATTTAATCAGTTCGCTAATTATCTAAATAATCTGTTCGCTAAAGCTAATTATCTAAAGTCATTGTCCTGTATTTTGGTACCAAAAATGTGTAAGCTAACACTAGAAATTCGCAATTTAGAATAAGGGAAATTTCGCTTACCTGTCAGACATATTTCGAGAAATCAACCCCCCGTTTCTCACAGAATGCACTACAGGTTTGGAGTAGGAAGGCACTCAGCCTATTATAACTAGCGGTCTCAATAGCCTCAGGACGCACATGCACACATATTGGTGTACCTTGGTGCTAGAACTGGATACATCAGAACTAATCGGACTGATTTATCATTGTTTGAGATAAAATTTCACCATGCCACTTATGAGTGGATAGCGGGTCCAAAATCCCATTCTCTGCGCTTGAGACCGGCAGGAGAATGGACACTCCTGGCGAGGTTTACCTGTCAGACAGGCGGCTTTTTCAAATAATCGATTCAAAAAATAATTCATGAGATTTGCTAGACATCATTAAATTAATATATTTCTAAGATGTCACGCAACATTTAAACAGAGAGTAATATTCTCTACTAAATGTGAAACATTACCTGGGTCATTACTCGAGGAAGGCAACTACATCATTCTCCAAGACAGTCTTTCATATAGCGCACAGTGCCCTCTCTCTCTAGTTTCAACAACATATTTATAACAGAACATAAACATTACTTACCATCAATGAAACTTTTGAGTCTGTTTGGATTTCGATGGTCTTTTAATGTCTGTTAATTAATTTGTTACTGTGAAAGTAACAGAGAATTCTTCAAATATGAATAAATTATTCACGACTTTTTGTTTTGCTTTGAAACTTGTACATCTTTGATACTTGTTTACATCTGCACTTCGTTTAAAAACAACATATGTAATTTTTTTGAAAATTTTCTTAGCTCTGGACAATGTTCACATAGCAATGAATGCTAGAAATTGATTTTGTCAGGGTCATTTTGATCTGGAAAAAGTTCATTAAATTTTATTTTTAAGAGGAAATCTTTTTATAAATCAATCAGTTTCAATCGTTTGTTATTATGAATCTGCATTATGTTTACTCACTAAGTTAAAATGGTTTTATAAAGGCAAGAATGCAGTTTTCTTCTTGCTTTTTTCAAACTTTCCATATCCATTCTTAATAATTACCCCAATCATGAAAATGACTTACAAATCTTCCTTTCACTATGCTCTTTAAAGCATGTAAATTGATTCAAATCCCCATTTTCGAATTGAGAGATGATCAGCTTTAATTTCATCTCAAAAATGAACTGATGTTATTTACTAAGCTAGAAATGCATTTTACCATGTAGTTTTAAATTTAGATAATCCAGGTAAGGCTCGTAAAATAAACTAAAAATACCAAAATCCCGTTATTGTAAAATAACGGGATTTCAGGGAACGGGGAGCACGTTCATCAGATGGTTCAATTTCCTGTTCTATAAAATTAAAGTTTTTCATTTCCCAAAATTTTCTCCGAACTTGCCCTCTAGAAAGCCAGTGCATTTTACGATGAAGCTGAAGCTCAACATGTTTCCCCTCCTCTCTCTTGATGTATAATGCAATGATTTTTAGTATAGGACGATTTAAAATAATTTTCAAGCAAAGTTACAGTACCATGGACATTACCTATCATTTATGGACTCCTTCACATACACTGATGAGTTTATTAGAATCTTCATTAAGATTTTATTGGCATGATTTTTACTTTTTTCAGATATCCTCTAGTTTTGCCTAGCAATGACTTTGAAAATTGGAAAAGTTCTTTGAAAACATATGAATTGTTATCAATTCCTCTTACAAAAATGTTAAACTGTGCCGCATCAAATATGTCTGTTGATTCCTCCAAATATAGAGAAAGGAACTTAAAAGAATAGACAAGTTTATCCTAATGCTGCGATACATCCTGAGAGAGTTCCTTGATACTTCTCATAACTGTCTGTATCAAGAAACAAAAATTAAGTTTCTCTTTTTAATTCAGTATTGGTATGTAATAATTCATTAAGAAATTGGACATTCCTTTTCTGTCGTTCCGGGGAGCTGGTACAGTAAAGTTTTCTTTATAGCTGCAATAAAACTTCGTTAGAATAATCGATTATCCACTCAAATAAAGTGCTGAACTCCCTTGTAAATAAAAATATGTATTGACATTAATTTAAATACAACAACAGTTACACATCACTACAAGACACAACACAGGTTACATAGGAGATAAAAGAGTTTTCTCATTCTAATTAAAGTTCGTTCTGTTATTGCGCTGCTCACCACTATCAACAGTGTCCATTGGCGGGAGTCACGTAGTATCAGATGGAAAAGTATCCAGTTCGGAACAGTCTGCCTTTAAAAAGCAATTTCGTCTGCTTTCCTTTCAATATCTTTATTATCAAGATGCGTGCAAAAGTTTGAAGACAAGTCTTAACAATTTCTTCTCCTTCAGAAAAAGGTTTCTTTTTTCCCCCTCAATGCCAAAGCAATATCATGTGAGGCTTCTGTCATTGCAAGTCTTCTAATCTTACTTTATCACAAAAATTTCGTTTTTTTTTTTTTTTTTTTTTTTTTTAATTTCTTCATTTTTCGTAGTCACATATTCTTTTCGCAACTCATACTTAAGAACAAACTTTCTTTTTTCTTCAATCCAAATCTGATGCTATGTTTATTGTGTCAAAAAAGACATTGTCTTCTATTTTGTGAAAAATATTTTCGTAAACAGTGCAAACCGTTTTTCCTGATGAATTTACTTTGAATAATAACCCATTTTGCCACTGTTTCTTAAATTAACGTTTACTATCACATTCTGGGCTTCTTTTGGACATTTTATTTAGCACTATGATGGATGAAAGGTACTTAAAGATATAAAAAACTGTTTCAAAATTCGACACCATGATGGCATTCTCAGAACTGACTGAAACACCACATGAAATCATCCAATGCGCCATATTTGGCGAAAGTACCACAGGTTGGTCACCCCTGTGATATCGGGAAGACATACCACAAATTTCAAGTTTTTTGATTAATTTTTTTCTCATCAAATCTTCCTTTGGAACAATAGCTGTCCACTCGCATGAAATCCTTTAAATCACTTATCAGGCTATTGCGAGAACGAACAAGCGTGGAAAAGAAAATTTGTGTACATACTCTTTTTCTTCCTACATTCCGCACATTCACTCATTATTCTACAGTTTGCTTCCTTTCATTTTGCGGTTGCTATGGGTGATAATGTCACCCGTTTAAAGCAACTGGCCACCAGCAATGACGGATCCAGAATAAATCGACAGTGGGGGGCGCAAAATCATCAGAGAAGGAGGGAGTACAATTATCTTATTTTCTTTCCTTTAAAAAATTCATGAGTCTTAACTGAGTTTTTTTTAATCTGCTTATTATCCGTGCTTACATAGTTCTTAATTTAAAAATAAGTATCAACTCTGCAATCAAATTCAAATTGAGAACTAAAAACTTATTGTAGGATAGCGTTACGACCCGCGAGTGCAGATGGCGCTAGTCGTCATATTCTTGTTTTTTTTATTGTATTCATTCTTCCTGTAGACATCACCCTAGGAGCACGACGTACCAACCGTCGCTCAAATAAACATTCATATTTTTGTATACAGTCCATAGCTCTTTGATTGAATAGATAAGTTTCAATAACTCAAAGTCTAATCAATTCATCACCATACAGTATTTGTGGTCATACGAGCCCGAGAACCATAAATTGATAACATGGCGCCAAAAGAACTATCGGAACTCACCGTGTTGAGCAGAAGGAAAGCATATTTGCTCGGTCAAATTACTCGGATTAAAAACTCTTTAGAAAGTGCTGATTCTCCATTGAATCAAGTGGAAGTAAAAAGTAAACAAGTCTCGCTTTCCCAGGTCAAAGCGAAAATCGACGTTTTACGAAACGAAAGTTACAGCATTCTTTCGGATGAAGAACTCCCTGATTTTGAAAGCAGTTTGGATAAAATGGAACAAGACGCTGATAATTTAGAGGTGAGTCTCAATACTTTACTTGAATCATTAGCTTTGAATACCTCTAAATTGTCTGTAAACAATGATTTTGCTAATTGTAACGTAAAACTGCCTGCCATTAATTTACCTGAATTTTCGGGACAATATGTTGATTGGTTACAATTTAAATCTCAGTTTGTAACATTGATTGATGATAATACTTGTTTATCGGATTCTCAAAAATTGTATTATTTACAATCTGCCCTCAAAGGCAATGCAAAACAATTACAAACAGTTAATGATTCATACGTATCTTTATTCGACGCCTTAAAACGAAGATATGAAAACAAAAGATTAATCGTTAATAGCCACATTGCTGAACTGTTGAATCCTAACAAAATAAAATTTGAATCTGCATTTCACCTTAGAAATTTAATTGACTCCATTCAGAGTCATCTGAGAGCTTTAAAACAATTAGAATTAGAACCTAACGCTTTGTGTGAATCAATGCTAATTTTTGTTATCACCCAACGTCTAGACGATGAATCTCGTAAACAATTTGAAATGGAATTACATTCCAATTATTTGCCTGAATGGGATAAATTTTTAGACTTTTTAATTAAAAGAAGCTAAGCTTTAGAAAACGTGCAGAGAAATTCCTCGTTGAAACCAAAGAACGAAAATCCTCTCAAATTCAAAACGTTTGTTGTAAAAAGTGATAAAAAAAAATTGCCCTCTATGTTTGTCAGAACCACACCCAGTTTTTAAATGTAAGAAATTTCATGATATGTCTATTCAAGATAGGAACAATCGAGTGAAATCTCTAAATCTGTGTTTTAATTGTCTCGGTCATCACCTTATTAAGAACTGTTTAAAATTAAACAAAAAATGTAAGTGGTGCAATGCCAACCATAATTCACTTCTTTGCAATGCAAGTAAACCCCGTTTAGAATCTAACCCAACGAACGGCAACCTTCCTGTTCCCTCCCTGCAGAGTTCATCTAGGATTATTTATGACCCAACTCCTGCGCCGATGAACGATTCACCACAAGTAAATTTTTCTTCAACCGCTACATCGTCTTTGTATACAACAGTAAAGAACAAATCGGTTTTGCTTTCCTCCACCAAGGTCAAAGTTCAAAGTGCGGGAGGCAGCTGGCGTCTGTTGAATGCACTTATAGACAGCGGGAGTCAGCAATGCTTATGTAGCATCGAAGCCGCGGAATGTTTAGGATTAAAGAAACAAAAAATAAACGCGAAAATTGTGGGTGTGAACGGTGTTTGCACTGCTGTAAAAGAAAGAGTGATCACTGAAATTTCAAACGAAAGTGGATCATTCAAAAGAAAACTTAACTTTCTCTTAGTGCCTGAAATAACAGGATGTGTTCCTGCAGAACCGTTTGATATCACAAAAATAAATTTTCCAAAAAATATAATTTATGCAGATACGGAATTTAATATTCCCAAACGTATTGACATTCTTCTTGGAGGGGAAATATTTTATGAGTTATTAAAGAGTGCACAAATAAAGTTATATGACGATCAAATAATATTGCAAGACTCTGTGTTCGGTTATATTGTTACAGGTTCCATTCAAAACGAACAATCAAACCATTACTATTGCAATTTCCTCCAAGATAAGGTTGATAACAGTATAACAAAATTTTGGGAACTAGAGTCATTAGGCATTACAGACGAACCGAACTGTGATCTAGATGACCAAGCCATGCAATATTTTAAGACTTCAGTACGTTTCAATAATGCTCGTTATGAAGTTGGGTTTCCCTGGAAAAAGGATAAACAAGAATTACAAGACAATTTTTCCGTTGCAGAAAAACGTGCTAAATCATTAACAAGAAGATTCATTCGTGACCCAACTCTGTTCATTCAATATTCTGAAATTTTGAAAGAATATGAGTCGCAAGGAATAATTGAAAAGGTTCTACAAACTGAAAGGTCAACTGATAGAGCAGTTTTCTATTTACCGCACCAAGCGGTCTTTCGTCAAGAAAGCTTAACTACAAAGATGCGCATAGTTTTCGATGCAAGTTCCCATGAAGATGGACAATTAGCTCTTAATGACTGTATATCGCCAGGTGTGAATTTAAATCCAAACATATTCCATCTGATCATTTCCTTTCGCTTGAACAAGATTGCTATTATCGCAGATATAGAACGTGCATTCTTACAAATTTCATTGCGCGACGAGGACAGAGATGCAGTTAGATTTCTGTTTCCAGAACTTGGTTCAAATCAAATCGAGCCCTACAAGTTTCAAGTTTACAGATTTAAGCGTGTGATGTTTGGAGTGAACGTGAGTCCTTTCTTACTCTCCGCAACGATTAAGCATCATATCGAGAAATATCGTGAACAGTATCCAGCAGCAACTGAAATGCTCGACACTTGTCTCTACGTTGATGATGTAATTAGTGGTGCTGATGACATCTCCCAAGCTTTAAAAATATCAAAGGATGCTGATACCATCATGAAAGATGCTAGCATGAAATTACGCAAATGGAATTCAAATGATCAAGCCTTAATGAAAACATGGGAATACGAAGGCCTTGAGACACATCCTCGTCACTCGGAAAACGATTCTGGAGTCCAATCATCAAAAGTTTTAGGGATACCATGGAATGTCATCCACGACTATTTCACAATTGATGTGAAAGGACTGCTAGAATTGGATACATCAAAACCTGTCACAAAAAGAATTGTGCTACAATCAGCTGGTAAAATATACGATCCAGTTGGATTTTTATCGCCTTACACAATTAAGCTCAAATGCTTATTACAAGAACTTTGGCTAAGAAAATTAGCCTGGGATGACGAGCTACCACCAGATATTTATGCAACATGGTTACAATGGCGGTCAGAACTTCCTCTTTTGTCAGAACTAAAGATTCCACGAATGATCCTCGATTCCAGTGCTAAAGATTCAAGTGAAATCCAAATCCATACCTTCTCCGATGCTAGCCAAAGAGCATACGGAGCTGCTACCTTTTTGAGAGTTAAGCACAAGGATAGAATCAGTGTTGATCTCGTAACATCTAAAAGCCGTGTTGCACCTCTGAAAAGGTTATCCCTACCCAGATTGGAACTGATGTGTGCTCTACTTGCTGCACGCTTAACAAAGGAAGTTAAGAAAATAATAGATCGAAAATGTCCAACTACAGTTTTTTTCTGGACGGACTCTCAGATCACTTTATATTGGATCAAAGGTCCCAGTCATAAATGGAAAACCTTTGTGGCGAATAGAGTTCGGGAAATCCAATCCCTCACCGATCCGAAGTCGTGGTTCCATTGTTCAGGCAAGGACAATCCAGCAGATCTCCTTACAAGAGGAATCAGTGTCGAAGCTCTTTCAAAGAACTCCAAGTGGTGGAATGGACCCTCGTTTCTGAGTCAAACCAACTTCCTGACCAATGGACTAGATGAAGCGATTCCAGAAAGATTGTATTCAGCAGAAATGAAAAAGAACTCAAATCCTGGAAATGACATTTCCCTGACAATTACTTCATTCATAATGTCTCAAAATAATTTCTTTGCGAACATAATTAATATATCAAACAGTTATGTAAAATTAATTCGAGTTATAAGTTTTATTTACAGGTTCATACATAACTGCAGAACCAGAAGTGCAAAGATAAAAGGACCCCTTACTTCACAAGAGGTAAGTTATGCTGAAAATTGGCTGATCCACTCCTTACATGAAAAGGAGTTCCCCGAAGAAATGCGTAAATTGTTGGCAGGTGAGCCTATTCCTACAAGAAGCAAGTTAACTTCTCTTAATGTCTTTCTTCATGAGAGTAACATTATTAGAGTTGGAGGCAGACTTGCGAATTCAAATTTGAATGAGAAGGCTAAATTCCCAATGATTTTACCGAGTAAACATATTTTAACTGATATTATATTGTGTTATTATCATAAAAAATATTTGCATGCAGGACCCCACTCACTTTTATATCTTGTTCGTCAGAAATTCTGGCCACTCAATGGCAGAAATAATTGTCGTAGAATTATTCATGAATGTGTAATTTGCTTCAAAAATAAGCCTATCACATCAAATCAAATTATGGCTAATCTACCGAGAGATCGTGTAACTCCGAACTACCCTTTTAATGTCACAGGCATTGATTTTGCAGGCCCATTCCTTATAAAGTTTAAAAATCAAAGAAAAGGAGTACTAAATAAAATTTATGTGGTAATATACGTATGTTTATGCACAAAGGCTATACATTTGGATTTTGTGACTGATCTCACATCCCAAGCAGTCATAGCAAGTTTAAAACGTTTTTTTGGTAGGAGAGGTAAGTGCGCAAAAATCGTCACTGATAACGGTAAAACCTTTGTTGGCGCAAACGCCGAAATTAAAAAATTGTTCAAAATAGTTAAATCGCCTGATCAAACATTAGCTGATTTTTTGACTAGTGAATCCATAGAGTGGAACTTTATCCCACCGAGGTCCCCAAATTGTGGAGGACTATGGGAAGCAGGGGTAAAATCCTTTAAATTCCACTTAAAAAGAGTTGTAGGGAATGCACATTTAACTCTTGAAGAGTTCATTACCATACTTTGTGAAATTGAAGCAGTACTAAATTCCCGACCACTCACTCCTTTGACATCAAATTTCGATGATTTCGAAACTCTGACCCCTGCACACTTCTTAGTTGGTAGACCCCTAACATCCATAATTGAACCACAAGTAACTAATATAAACGAGAATAGGTTGTCGAGATGGGAAAGAGTAAAAAAATTTACTCAACAGATTTATAAACTTTGGAAACGTGATTATCTAAATAATTTGCAAGAACGTCACAAGTGGAAATTCAAAAAAAATAATGTTTCAGTCGGATCCTTAGTGTTAATAAAAAACGAAAATCTTCCCAGTACGAAATGGAGTACTGGTAGAATAACAGAAGTATTTCCCGGCACAGATGGTAAGGTCCGAGTTGTGAACCTGCGAATGCCAAACGGAAACATATTGAAGAGAACAATTAGAAACCTTTGCATATTACCTATATGAAATTTTGTAATTAGTAATTATTGTTTGTGTATAATTCAACTTTAATCACATATTTAAGTATTGTATAATGTATCGTGTATTTTGTATTTAAGTATTGTAACCATATTATGTGTGTGTATATTTGTATTGAAATTTCATTTCAATGGCGGGGACTGTTACGACCCGCGAGTGCAGATGGCGCTAGTCGTCATATTCTTGTTTTTTTATTGTATTCATTCTTCCTGTAGACATCACCCTAGGAGCACGACGTACCAACCGTCGCTCAAATAAACATTCATATTTTTGTATACAGTCCATAGCTCTTTGATTGAATAGATAAGTTTCAATAACTCAAAGTCTAATCAATTCATCACCATACAGATAGATAGCTCAGTTCTGTGATTGAAAAATTGTTTTTTGAGGGATATGGAGGAACGAAGGCTATTATCCCTTCGTTTTGTGCTTGGACACAACAAGTAAGTTTGTAGTAAAACAACAAAATAAATACTTTTTAATTTGTTAGGGTTTTCCAGTTCAGGTATGTTATTTTGTTTGGACATGAAATTACAGCAGAGGGAAGGGGACATCTTCCCGTACCCACCTGAGATCCACCACTGTCCAACAGTATATATATATATATATATATATATGCGTGTGTATGTTACAAAAATTTAGGATAATTAAATTTTGGAGGAAGTTTCATTAGATTTCTTTAATACCGAGATTGGTTTTCAAATATAGCCGTGGGTTTATAGCTTTGATTCTCGCGTCGGGTACCAAAGGCGACTTTCCTGTTCTTTGAAATACCAAGTTTAATTACGTGTGGGAATTTAATGTTAATTCTCAAAATTAAAGTCCACCTGGAGTTTGAATATAAAAAGTTAGCACTGTATTGAAGTGCACTACCGTGCTCCTTCCATTTAGATGTTTCGAGAGTCACGGATTCTCAGATATGTATTGATCACACCTCTCCCTTCTTTGCTATCCAGCGTATTAACAATAAAGAATAAGTAGAATAAGTTTGAAAGTTGTTGCCTGCTGTCTTGACCATGACTGCTAAATAACTCTTAAGCACGTTTGGATGTATCTCGGAAAAAACCAAACATAAAAGAAATGTGTGTGTAACGCCTTCCTACACAAGAGAGCGCCACGAACCAGACCTCTGTTGTGTAGCCTCATCCAAGGGGTCTACGCCTTGATAGCGAGAGGAAAGGTCGCGGTTATGGTGTTTTGACGTATGATGTGATAGTCCCTATGTCTCTCAATATGTAAGCTCCATAGTCGAAATTTTGCTTTTGTAACTAATTGTACAAATCATTTTGTTCAATTAAATTTTATCTTTTAAAAATCCGTCTCCTTACTGAATACTAACCCCCCTAGACCAATTACAAAAACGGGTTATTAAACCCTTTTCTGTATTTAGGATTCTACAGAGTAAATTTGGAGGATCAGCCTAGGATCCAAAAGCTAATTTTTTAAAAAATTCAGCGCCTTGCCTGCTGATTTTTTTTTTTTTTTTTGCTCTGAACTTGAATCGACTTTAACCTGGATCGTCACAATTCTTCTTTTGTATGTCCCTCCGACATAAAAAAATATGTCATTTGGAAAATCTGATCCATGATTCGTTGCATGCCACCCAGGCATATGGATTACTTCAAGAGTCACCCTGATGTTGCGTGATAGCTTCCTGCCATCATCTTCCTCCATAGCTGAAGATTCACTCCGATCCTGTATCATCCAGGTCTCAAGAAAAATAAATCGTCGTTGACAAGAATCACCCTGATTCCGTCATCGAGGTACCATTCTGGTATAAGAAATCCGCGTTCATCATAGCGAAAAATTCTTCTCGATTTTTGAAATGTCCACTTAGATATTCCATAGTTTTGGGGTCCACTTATATTTTGTGATTAGAATTGCTGTTTAGTGTGCCTTTGACTTATAGAGAACCACAGAGTAATTCAGCATAATTTTGACCGTAATCTGCCTAGGGTACAACGAGAAGGACACCCAATTGATGTATGATTATACCATTAAAGAGTGGAAAGAAAAGGAAGATTCAGAAGAGAAGAGACATTAGAAGAAAAGAGGAGTCAAGAAGAATTTGCAGAGAAGAGGCGAAAAGATGAGGTAGAATTCGAGAAATTAAGAATTGAGGTCCAGATTAAGTCGAGTCAAGGGACATTGACGGTAAATACTCATAAACCGAGCAATGAATTTAATAAATTGCTACATAAATTTGATATGAACGAAGATGTCTGTCGGAATTTGATATTATTCGAGTGCCAGGCTAATAGGATGTCCTTACCAAAAGAGTTTTGTATAACTCCCACCAGAAATTACCCAACTAATTACTTGAGAGCCAAAAGAAAAAAAAAACAAAAGATTCTGATGATGTGAAGATCTTATTGTTCAAAAGATTCAAAATAACTGCAGAGAAATTTAGGTAACCATTTGTCACTCAACAGAAAAGGGCTGAAAAAACATGACGTAACTTTTACCGAAAAATTAAAACTTTTTTTTCTTTTGATGGATGGATCGAGAGACTAAACCTCAAAAACTTTGACCAGTTTCGAGATCTGATTATTACAGATCAAATGAAAAAAACAGCTACCATCAAATTCAAAAAAATATCACTCAGACGAATGACCAATTATCAACTCGTCAGTAAAGTTAGACGGAGACTTGAAGATTTTGAGGATGTCAAGGGGATATTGAAGCCAGGCACCAGGCATGTCTCTCACCACCTTTTCGAAAGCAATAAGTCAGAGTATCGAATGAGTTCGTTAATATCAGAAAATTTGTAAATCACCCACAGGAGAAATGAGAATTTCAAACTTGAAAGAAAACACATCGAAACTCGTCAGAGTAAAGGTTTTGAAAGAACACCAAGCAAATGTTTCAGCTATCATTCTCCTAACCATTTGAGTTACAATAGTCCTAAAGTCAAGAAAGAGTCGGAACCTGTGAGACTGTCTAACTCTGAAGTACAGACATGTTCTGTTGTTCCATAGAAAGGGCTACATGTGAGATTTGATGAATCTCTTTGTGATGATACTTTCAATGAAAAAACCATTTCTGTTCTTTAGATACTGGTAGTTCAGTTAGTATCAACGTGAAGATGTAAATATGAAAATTGTCGTACAACAAAAGTTGTCAAAGAAATGTGTTGTTTTATATAGAATAGGTAAATTGCAAGTGTTGAAGAAAGGTTCTTTCTAACATGACTTCGTTATAGATGAAGGACATTATCCTTTAACATAGCATGTTGTGCTAACTAAGTCTCTAAACTTCGAAGCCGTCTGAAGAAAAAATAGCAATTAGCTAACTATCTATAACTAATGGTTCCAGTAACGGACACTGACACTCACTAAATCCATACGCAGTTCAATTTTAAAATATTTAATAAAAAAACATCTATAAATTTGGCCGATTAAATCGACCCGAAACGAATTACATCTTTCTTGTACAAGAACAAACAAAGAAGTGCCAGATAGCTTATTAAAAGTAATATCGTTATGATGGAGAGCAGCTCCCTCTTGCGTTGAGGCAAGATGGTTACATTGGTTGCGGTATTTTCCACACAGTCATAAGCGTCGACATTTTGAAATAAGCTTTAAATTTCATCCAAAATGGAGTTGAGTCCACAGATATGAGAAAAATTAGAGCTAATAGAAATATCGGAATTACATCTCGAAGATAGATTTGTATCACATCTTCGACTCACAAATTGAAAAATAATTTTGCAAGAATAAATTCCTCTAACAAACGTGAGAAGACTGAAACCATAGATGTTTCAATGAGAATAATTTTGAAAGATTAAATCCCAGTCTACCAACCACTCGTCGTTTGCTATTTGTAAGAAAGCAAAAGGTCAAGAAACATATTGAAGAGTGGCTTGAACAAGGAATCAGCAGACCTAGTTCATCCGAATATGTTGGTCCAGTAGTACTAGAAAAGAAGACAAACGGTGATTCCAGCCTTTGTGTCGATTACTGCAAATTAGATCACAAGCTTGTCAAGGATAGATTTCCACTACCTACAATAGATGACGCATTTGATAGACTACAAGATGAAAAAGTGCATACAACCTTGGATTTGAATAATGGATTTTTCCATGTCGATGTCAATGAGGACTGTCTGAAATTCATTTCTTTTATTGTTCCCGAAGGACAACATGAATTTAACAAAGTACCATTTCGTTTAAGTACTAGTCCCAGTATTTTTCAAAGATATGTTTACAATATATTTCGAAATTTGATGAATAAAGGAATAGTATTAATTTACATGGACAATTTAATAATTTCATCAGCAGATGAAGATAAAGGTTTGAGTAAACTAAAAGTCAGTCTTAAAGTTGCATCCAAATACGATCTTGCAATACAATTCAAAAAGTTTCACTTTCTAAAAAGAAAAGTAGAATATCCAGGATATATTGTGGAAAAATGTACTTTTCGTCCTTCATTCACTAAAACGCTCGCTGTAAGAAATTTTCCAAAGCCAACAACAGCTAAGCAAGTTCAAAGTTTTTTAGGACTGGATAGTTACTTTCGAAAATTTATGCCTGATTATTCTAAAACTGCGAAACCTATTCAGGGTCTTTTCAGAAAGGAGAATAGCTTTTTTAGTCAATCTCAAACAGAAGCTTTTGAAAAACTCAAAGAAATTTTGGCAAATAGTCCAGTCTTAACTATCTTTAAGCAATGAAAAAGAACTGAATTGCATACAGACGTAAGTTAACAGGGTTACGGTATTATGCTGTTCCAAGAAGCAGCAGATGGAAAGCTGCATCCTGTCCACTAAGTGTCTAAGAAAGCATGTCCTGTCGTGTAAAGTGGTGGCAAAAGCAATGCTATTATACGATAACTTTTCATTGAATATGCTTACTGATGAAAAATCTTGTTTTTCCATTTCACAGTGATAAATTAAATTTGGATATATCTATATATATATATATATATATTTATATATATATATATATATATATATATATAAAATAACTATGATTATCTAGGCTGATGTTTGATTCGCTTTGTGTCTAATAAGTGTCAAGGATATTTATGCATTGTGGAGATTTTTCAACTACTTTATGATTTAAAGGAAATACTAGATGAGATTTCCAACTGTAGTGTGTGTGGCATTATATGTATATTAAAATTGCATCATAGTTGTAAAATATTATTGGAAACATTAAAGTTATATAAAGTGTATATAAGTTATATTCATGTAAAGAACAACACAAATAAAACTAATTAATATACTTAAATGATACATATAGGTCTGTTCTATTATAAAAAGAAATATAAAATGTTGGAAACTTTGAAACCTGATTTTGAAAAACAATGCAAAAGCTTGTGATGTTCAGGATTTTTATTTGTTTTCTATCAAACCTTACATTTAGAATAGTTATAATATTCCAAATTCTCATCTCTGAAGTGATAATTTGTTTTCTTCCATTCACGAAATATGTGGGATTAAATCGATAATGTAATACCAGATCTATCCAAACCCACCATCTTAGACTCTCTCCTCATATCTCAAACCTAATCAAAGAGAAAAATAGATACAGAAAACAATAGCAAAACACCAGATACCCTCTTTTGAAACACACAATTAATAACCTCAAAAAGCAAATTAAAAATGAAATCAATACATTTAAAAAAAAATGGGAAAACAGAATCCGCCAGGTTAATAACAAAGATAACTTCCCTTTTTAATATGAACAAAAAACTTTCTAATAAATATTACAATATCCCCCAACTAATAGGCAATAATGATATGCTTGCCCATAATCAAGAGCCTTCTTTCGAGGAAAATCCTCCATATGATGATGACCCTATTGGAAAAAAAAGAATAAATAGTTCAAAATTATCTTGAAGCCCATACCAATTTTAATTTCAGTTCCCTCCTCACCCCCCACTGAAATAGCTACCATAATTAAAAAGTTAAGCAAAAAGAAAGCCCCCGGAGAGGATGGCATTCACAATCAAGTCTTTAAATTCTCTCCCCCCCCCCAAACGCACTTACTCATCTCACAAATTTTTTAAATAAATGTCTCATATTTGCGCATTTTTCACAAAAATGGAAACACGGAACTATTATTCTCTTCCTCAAACCCAGCCTACTAAATTCTATTTCAAAAATCTTTGAAAGAATCTTGCTAACCAGAATACTGACTCAAGTTTCCACTAATAATATTCTTCCAGATTCACAATTCGGCTTCCATACTAGCCACAGCATTATTCATCAACTACTACGGGTTGTGAATACCATTATTGAAGGATTTAATGCCAAACAAGTCTCTGGAGGTATCTTCCTCGACATGTAAAAAGCGTTCGACCACCTCCGGCACGACGGATTGATCTTCACAAACTAATCGAATTAAATTCCCTCCTGACATATTAGTCATTAATTTAAAGGAAGAACATAACAAGTTAAACTTTTTTCTGCCTACAACATGTCATACAAGTCGGTCAACCTCAAGAGACTGTAATTTCCCCAATTTGCTACAATTTGTTCACATATGTCTTCCCTCAGAGTCTCTACAATAGCCACTGTTTATTCGCAGATAATGCAGCAATCCTCACCCAAGGAAAAAAATATAATCAACGTAATAGTAAGTTACAAAATCATCTAAGACAAATAGAGGAGTGGATGACAGTTTGGAGGATTCCTGCAAGCACTAATAAAACTATAGCTCTCACATATAGAAAAGGTCACGCGTCCCTCTCCTAATAAAAACTCAATTTTTTTTTTAATAATTTCAATTTTTTTAATGATCTCTTGGTCCGAGGTCAAATACTTATGAGTTATCCTTAACTTTAGACTTCATATCCAATCAAGGATTGACAAATGCTGGTCCAAAATCCATAACTTTATATCTTTAATTGGCAAAAATTCAGTACTAACTCTAGCTAACAAAGTTCTCTATAAAAAAGTAATCCGCTCCATCCTACTTTATGCTTCTCTCATTTGGCAATGCCGTACCTACTCACATAAAAAAATATAGGTCCTTCAAAATAAAATCTTCCGCATGATTACTAACTCATCTTGGCTTGTCAGAAATTCTGTAATACACAAGGATCTCAATATCCCTACTATAAATAAACACATCAACTATCTCTCTAGAAGATTCTATAATAGACTAACAAATCATAGTAACCCTCTAATAAGGGGCCAGCTTATTTTTGCTCACAAATAATGGAACCAATGTCCTACCCTACCAATCTTGAAATAATTATTTCCCTCTAATTCCCCCGTAACACTTTGCATTCCAATTCAGACCCTTTTATTTAATTCATCAATCTCTCCTTCAGTAGCTTCTTTCTCGGTCAACCATCTCAATCCTAGACCTACACCATCATCTATTCAGTTTTTCATCAGTTGTGTAATATCCCTACCTCTCCTCTCTTGAACTAGTTTGCTGACCACTGCTGTACACCCAGCCAAACAAGAACCATTTTTGCTTTTCCCTTCCTTCTTCTACTCTCGCAGTTTAAATAATATTTTATTTATTACTATTGTAATTTTACAATAATAATAATAAAAAATTTCAAAAAATCATATAAAATAATACTCTTCTCTTGATGAAGACTAGATATAGTCTATCGAAGGCATTGTTGGATTAAAAGATGATACAATCTTATCTTAGGATTAGATTAGTAAAAAAAATTAAATCTATTGAAAAATCTCATCCTCAGTGTAAATAATTCATTCACTTTCCTATCGTCTTCCCTCTCGCATTTCTTTTATTTACGTTTTTTTATATCATATGCGCATTAAGCACATTTTTAATATACTTGTTTTAATATTTAGAAAAAAAAAAAAGAAAGCTTGGTGGTTGAAATTGTTTCTAATCGATTTATTTGATAACTACAGTATAAAATGTTTAAATTTTAAAGTCAAAAAGATTTTAAAACTTAGGAAAGTTATCGACAGTAATACCGGAGGCCCATTTTAGTCGTGGGTGGCTTGCAATTAATGAGGTGAAGTCCTGAAAATTAAAAACGTGCAGTATATCACTAATGAATTACTTCAATGATTTCTCAGTCTTTTTAAGACTGGGAAATGGCCGGGTGCGGCCCTTAGTCTTTTTTGCGATTATGCAATAGCTGCATCATACGCAAGTAAATTTTGGAGTAATTCATTAAGAATTGGAGGGATCCTGTTGAAAAAGATAAATGATTGTTTTTTAATGAACTCTAAAATTGTATCAATTTTTAAGTATTTGTGCAGGACTTCATTCCTGACTAACCATGGAGCATTTAACATCTTCCTGAGGTGTATATTTTGAAAGAAGTGTTGTCGTTTCAGATGAGTGGTTGTAACCAGATGGGTGAGGCATACAACATGATAGGTCTCAAGATTGACTTGTAGAGCAAAATTTTGTGCCTGATCACCAGCTTGCTCTTACGAGATCAACGAGGAAGCGTTATGTTACTTCCGGCAACCTTTCAATGGACTTCTCGGATATGGTGGGCAAAAGACAATTTTGAGTCAAGAATTAACCCTAGGTGCTTATATTGAGTGACCCAGGGGATGGGGTGTCCGAAAATGGTGACAGTTGGCAAATTGCCAATACACCTTTTTTTCTTAAAGAGGAAGCAAGCGCTTTTAGATACATTAACTTTAATTTTCCAGTTAATGAGCCAGAGCTGTAATCGAGAGATGTACTTCTGCAATCTTTTAACATTTTTCCGATTGCAGATGTCTTGGGAAATAATGGCAGTATCATCTGCATACATGGCTAAATGGATATTGTGGATGCCTTCGGAATGTCGTTTATGTACAAGGAGAAAATTTTTGGACTTAAAATTGAACTCTGGAGGACGCCACTGAGAATTGGTCGGTAGAAGGAGACTGCATTTCCAACCCGAACCCGAAAACTGCGAGAGTCCAGGAACGAATGAATAATTTTGATAAGATGGTCCAAAATACTAAGTCGCATCAAATTGGATATAATCCCATCATGCCAAATTTTGTCAAAAGCTTTGCTGATATCAATAAAAAACATACCCTTGGTTTTGCTATTGGGAAAGTCATTCTGAACCGTTTCAGTGACCCTTACTGTAGAGCACTTTGTGACGAAGCCATGCTGCTCCTTAATAATAATATTCTTGGCAAAGCAAAACTGGTCCAGGCGATTCAAAATAACATATTCATATGCTTTGTTCAGCGAACTGAGTAATGATATGGGGCGATAATTTTGAGGATTTTGATCATCAGAATTGAGTTGAGAATTTGGACCACCACGGCAGTCTTCCAAACCATTGGAAAGTAAAAGTTCTCCATTAAAAAATTGAAGAGCAGCGTAAACAAAGAAATAAATTTTAAGGGGAGATTTTTAAGGATGCGATTAGAAATCAGATCCAATCCCGGTGCCTTCTTAATTTTTGTATTCTTTACATAGTCCAAAATTTCGCTAGCCTGGACTGGTTCCAGGTCTAGACAAGTGGAGGAGGCCAAAATCTTTGGACTTTACTTTTAGTGTGCTCAGAGAATCTAGGGTTCAAATTGCTTCTGAAGGCCGGCCGCTATAATTTCCTCCTTTTCAATGGGAGCTACTGCAATACTGCCTAGGGCACTCTTCAGGGGCGGGATGGTATGAAAAGGCTTTCTGAGTCGGGAGGTTTCTTTCTAAAGAGTGTTTGTATCAGGCTAGAAGCCTTCAATGTGTTTCCACCCTCTGGTTTGGAAAAGTTTCTAATATCTCTCGATATCTCATTACTGAGTGCACGGAGTCCAATTTTAATAGTTGGATCCCGAGTCCTTTGCCAAAGTCTCCGTATATAATTTATGTGACGAATTTTGGTCCTAATTTAGATAGGGAGTCAAAGAGGAGGTGGTTTAAATTTTGGTTTTGAGACCATCACAAGTGCCTCAGAGATAATATCATCAATTTTGTCAATTGAATTTTCAATATCTGCATTGCTGGATTATTCAGGAATAGGGAGGGGTTTAAAATTTAAAATAAATCGAAAATTCTTCCAATTGGTAGAGAGTTGCTCTGACATTTTGA
Organism: Nephila pilipes; assembly: GCA_019974015.1. Taxonomy (NCBI): domain Eukaryota; kingdom Metazoa; phylum Arthropoda; class Arachnida; order Araneae; family Nephilidae; genus Nephila; species Nephila pilipes. The sequence continues at coordinate 711,193 of BMAW01070857.1, read as the reverse complement.
TAAAAGCAGAGTTAGTTTTCAGAGTTAAAATGACTGGAAAATTATCAGTTCTTAGATCATTTATAATTCTGATATAATTAAAGGGAATATTTTTAAGAGTGGTAAGATCAATAATAGAGTCTCTCACTCCCCGTCTGGAGAGAGGGTTCAAATGTGTAGGGGTGTACGGTGTGACAACATTAACATTTGGTGTTCTGCTTATTAATGTTTTCAGTTTATGGCCGAAAGAGTTTGATCTTACATTGTGCCAGTCTTTATAAAAAAATATTCATATCTCCAGCAATGACCACGTTTTGACAAGAATTTAGAATTTTAATAAAATCCTCCTCCGGAAAACGATGATTATTTAATGGGTACTACGAATATAAGCAGAAACTATTCGCAGTGAAGAGTAATTATTAATTTTGATTTCAGTAGCAGTAGCATCCATATACTGTACCCTCGGCAAGAGGACTTTGCAATGTTTGTTTCTTGAACCAAAAACAGATCAAGATTATGTTCTGTGACGAAGTCTCGGACTTCGTCAATTTTGGTCACAATTCCAATTTGCGTTCCAGAAACCAATTGAAATGTCGTACACGTCACGATTGAATTTTAATTTTGAAGGAGAGCGTAGTAAGCACACCCGTGCTTAAGAGCGACATAGGCCTCGAAAATAATGCAGGCCTTGTCACCACCGCCATGACCTGGCGGAAGGCTGGGAGACACTCCCTGAATGCCCGAGCAAATAACTGATCATCAACATTCATGTCACTCGCGATAGCCACAACTCTGAAAAATTTACTGTATTTGTAACTTTCAAATTTCTTGAAAAATGTAATGTTAAATACAGAACTATATTTATATATGTATACGTATCTATCTATAATCCTGGGAATAAACATTTCAGTGAGAATTCTGATAAGAAGTCTTGATTCATTTGGAGAGAAGGAAAACTATGTGAATTATAACCCTAAATCTGGCAACAGTAAGTAATGTCAGCAAATGCACGCTTGATTATGGTTTGTAATGTTCCACTATTTGTTCTTTATGCCGTGGGAGTCCAAAAGTGAATACTGTTAAAAATAATAATTGGATTTTTCAAAATATGCTGCAACTCAAGACATTTATTAATTACGTTCAATCGAGGAATATAAGTTTGAGTAATTTATCGAACAAAATTGTTCCAAATAACTTAAAAGGAAAATCAAAAAGCTCTCAAGAATGGCTTGAAAGGCAACTCAATGACGAATACGTTATGAAAAGTAGATATCATGGATATCGCTGCAGGAGCGCTTTCAAATTATTAGAGATGGATGAAAAGTTTAAATTACTGAAACGTGGCTATTCAGTTGTGGACTGTGGTGCTGCACCAGGGTCATGGACACAAGTTGTGGTAAATAAATTAAAACTGGATAAAAATATTGAAGGTAAATTTCATTCAATCAATATCTTTCCAATTTACATCCAGAGTTTAATTATGGATTGAGAGGATTCTCAATGTTTTTTTTTTTTTTTTTTGGAATAACAATCATATTTTGCTGTACACATAGTTAAAAAGGACGTTCTTGTAGATAAAAGTTTTATTATAATTATTTTTCAAAAATGCAAAAGTTTTTCCTGTGTAATAAATATTGTTTATAAGAGAATGTATTTTTCAAAAATGACTTATAATATTTTAAAACATTTTATTCATTACTCGAGTACATTATTATGCAAAATTTTTTATAATTTTGTATTTCTTCAAAATTTGCAGACATACAGTCAAACCTCTGTATTTTGAACTTTTCTATTAAGAACCTTGATTTTCCCTCAGATCACGACTGCTTTGATCAAGGCGAACACAAAGATAATAATGATGATAAAGATAAATTGAGAAACCAAACTTTTAAAATAATAATAGAAGCAAATTTATGTTATGAGTGCCTCCACTTTAGCAGGAAAAGATTAAATTCAAAAAGACATTAGGAACTGCTTAGTCTTAAAATAAGTAAAAATTTCATTCAATTTTTTTTACAAGCACTCAGTTTTAAATTTATTATAAGCAAATTTGTAAATATCATCTGCATTTTTTTTAAAAATAGATTTGTTTGTTTAGAGCCTTCTTTATTCTCGCAATATAATGAAAAATTTTGGATACATATTTTAGTGTATCAAGTTTATTTTCCGGAAACCATAGTTTCAAAACCTTGAAAGTAAATTGTATCCAACTACTATTCAAAATATGTTTATTCAAATCGGGAATAGGGTGTCCCCTAGGAGATTGGCGACTTTCTATATAGGTTGCCAAATGTGCTCCACTTAAGCATTGAGTATGCTTAGGGTTACCATGACCTAAATCGCCAATTATCGCTCTCAAAAGTCGCCAATAGCCAAGGGGACACCCTATTCCCGATTTGAACCCAAATCTATAAAAAAAAAATGATTTTTATGCATGTAACTTAATATTTAACTTAAAATTATCAAGCCGACTGAAAATTAAGAATTGCTTTCTGATAAATTTCAGCATATTAATGGTGTCTTGCCATCAGATGGCCGACTGATAACTTAAATAAAATCAGTTAAATTGTATTAAAAATTGATTTTTGTAGATATTTCCCTTCACAAAATTGATAAGTTTCTCTAGTTTACCTACTCATAAAAAATTTTGAGTGAAATTCCTTAAAATAAAAACTTAAAGGAATTTATCAAGTAAGTCAGGATACATTTTACAAAGCTGAGTCTCAATTTAAGTACATATAATTTTATTCTTTTCATAACATATAATTTTATCCAATGTGAGATGTGGAAAAAAATTATTTTTATCAAATGTGAGTAATTGTGGGTTTATGGCACAAGAGCAAATTCCTGACTATACTGTGCTTTATCAAATATTAAAAAACTCTTGATTGAATTTATTTTTTTCCTTCCTTATAAAACAAATAGCAGGCAAAAAAATTATTTTTTATGTAATTATGTATGAATTGATTTTAAATATTATTCTTGTTTCATTTCAGGGTATATTTTAATTCTCTAGTTATATAATTTATTCTTGTTTTTTTAATAGAAAATCAACGAGTTAAAGGCATAGCAATAGCAGTAGATCTTAAACGTATGGAATCAATAAAAGGTGCAATCATGGTTCAAGAATCAGATTTCACACTATCATCAGTTCAAGAAAAAATATCAAACATTCTCCCTTCTGGAAAAGCAAACATTGTTTTGAGTGATATGGCACCTAGAGCAACTGGAACATATGAATTGGATTGTGCAGCAATGATGACTCTTGTATATAGTGCAGCCAGGTTCTCATTTCATGTGTTGCATAAAGATGGCACATTTCTGTGTAAATTGTGGGATGGAAATGAAGTTGAAAAACTTATTACAATTTTAAAAAACTACTTTTCATTAGTGAAACGTTGCAAGCCAAAAGCTAGTCGATCTGATTCATCTGAACTGTACATATTAGCAGCAGGATTTAAAGGATGGCAAAAATAAAATCAAACATTTTTAGCACTGTTTCACTTGTTGCTATTTCATTTTATATTGAATACATTCTACTGATATAATATATCTTATAAGTATTTTCTTTTAAATTTTTGATGTATGGTCAGTTATCTACAGTTTATTTATTCATTTGGTGTACTGTAGGATTGTTTCAAATTTATGACATAAAACCATTATATATTTCAAAGCAGATAAAATGTCCCAGGAATTTATTATATTATTAAATAGAGTAATATGATTATTTAAAAGAGCTTTTTACGATAGTAAAAGCAAAAAAATGTGAATTGTGAGATATTTAGATTTTTTTAGTAAAATATCTCCAGAAAAATGCACAGGGAAGAAAAGTAATCATGATAAATTGATTTGCAAAAACTCTTATGTGAAATAACTCCATGTATATTTAAAGTAAAAATATTGTTTTACATAAATTTTTTCCATACTTAAACATTTTAATAATTAGTAACATTATAATATAGAAGTATAATAAAGATGTAATTAATGGCTTCATAAAAATGTTTCAGAATGTTATTGTGCTTGTCGTGAAATTCTCCCCTCTACTCCCAAGCACGATTTCTTCAAGTGTATATATATAATAATCAATTGAAACATTTCTATAAAATTTTATATGTCATGTTTTGTGCACCTCATACAACAAATAGGCAGAAAATATATAACTAAATTGAATCAAGCAACAAAAAAAAAAAAAAAAGGATAGAGCACTACATTGCTTATTTGAAGATTATGTGGTACATCATTTTCTATTTGAACTTTAAGATATCTTGCAAAGTTATGCATTTAATAAAAAGTACTTCTTTTGATCAGGAAAAATAAAATTTTCACAAAGACATGTTTTTAAGAAATAATGTGTAAAGAAATCTTTTTGGGAAAAATGTTAAATGCCTTTTTATAATTTAAGATATCAACTATTTCTGCATATTATTTAATGCATTAAAACATACATATAACAGTAATGTATTCTTGTCAGTTTAGTTTAGTTTTCATTAAAGTCGCACTAGAAGCAACACGAGGGCTATTGGCGATGGACCTCGTAATTTTGAACCTCATTCAAGTGATGAGGATGACACCTGAGCTGGCATCCCCTCTCATAACTTCCACACCATGCCAACAGGAGGACCTTGGGGCCCCAACTGATTTAACGTGCACTAGTCCAGGCTACACTGCAGGTCTTTAGCGGCAAAGGATTGAACCCACGACTGAATGAAAACCGCTGGCCACGAAACCATGACCACTAGGGTACTGCACCCTCTTGTATTCTTGTCTGAGTATTTTGTTTTCCTCAGTAACTAAATGCTTTTCTTCACATTAGAAATGTACACAAAGAAACGATTTCCAAGACAGGAAACACTTGTTATAACACAAGGTCCATATAATAAATTATTAAGAATCACTAAAATCTAGATAAAACCAAGGCAAGATATGCTCGTTTACTTTAATATATGAACAGCAATATAAATATATATTGGATGAATATTTGATTATTACAGGACATAAAGCTTCAAATGTTTTGCAGAAATGAAAGGTTTTTTAAGGGGACTGGATAAATAATATTTGATCAATTCAATTTTTACTTTCTTTGTATCATTAAATAGCTTAAACTTTCTAACATAGTATCACACTCTTTCATAAAAAAAAAAAACATAAGTGTTGGAATTTTTCATTCTTTCTTAAAACACTTCGCAAATTGTTCACTTTTTAAACAGCTTGACTGATGTAAGCAAACCTCTCTCATGGTGTGGCACCTCATTTGATGCTTTACATACATTATCGGCTTAACTTTTCTAATTTTCTTACGACTGAAAAATTGAGAACAGTAAAGTTCATTGCAATTGTTTTTTTACAGATTTTAACTGTTTGTATTGTTCTTTGCATGATTTTTAAGCATTGGGGATAATAGCCTTTGTTGTTACATATTTTTCAGAACTATCAAACATCGTAAAATAACTTTTTGTGCATCTTGTCTTGCACACTTAATTCCACTATATATTTTTTAGCAAATAGTACTTAAAAGAGTTAGTTAACTTATTTAGAATGCCATAACCCCCTCAGGGGGCTCATCTACCTGAGATGAGTACGGGCTTCACAACCCCGAGGTACCTCAGTGATCTTTGTTTTCCTCTTCTCCCCCCTCTTTTTTTCCTGTCATGTGTTTTGCTTTGGGGGGTTTTCCGCTTGATGTCTTATAATATCAGGCGGAAAACAGTTTAAACTAACATAGTTTTTTTTTCTTATTAATGTTTATGTTAACTCTTGTGTTGAAAAAAAAAATGAATAAAATTATTTAAAATTAAAAAAAAAATCTTTGTGGTGTCTCTACTAAAACACTAAAAGGCCGACGGCGTATCAATGCCGATTTCCTGCATGCCTAGCTCTGGCAATACGGGGCCCCAGTACCCCTCATGCGGAGGTACCTAGTGGGAGACCGCATGGGCGTGATTGGAAAAGGCCCTGGTTAGAGAAGGTGTGCGAGGAGAGGAGTTGCGTGCGCCGTCGGTTACAGTTTTGGAATGTCATCCTTTAAAATGTTCCCAGAGGGAGAGCCTTGGTTGCGTGTGGCTGGATGGTGTGACCTCCCTCCCATTGCGAGAAATCCTCCTCGGCTTCGGCCTTGGACCTGTGCCTCTGCCTGGGCACGTAATGGGGCAGTTCACATTGTCCGGCTGGAACGAATCTCTCCGGAGGTTACTCGTTTCCACGTTAGGAAAGGGTGGGGAGATGGGCCTGTCGAACTAGAAGTCCTTCCGTGTTTTCCCATTTTTTTTCTCAGGCACTATGGCGACAAATAAAATGATATCAGATTTGGCTCCCAAAGCTATTAAAAAAAATATTAAAACTAAAAGTGAATCATGGGCAGACCGTGTTGAGCGGCATTCTGAAAATGAAAATTTAGAAATAGACAAATGTACAGAAACTACTAACTTTAGATTCTTCATTATAAAAAGAGAGACTGAAACTTTCTCTACCATATCTCCCTTTTTAATTCAAGGTATGGTAGGGACTGTTAAGGATATTAAGAAACTACGTTCTGGGGACCTATTAATCGAGGTCTCAAACTCAAAACAAGCTCAACTTGTAATGAGTATGAAGACCTTAGGACAGGGGTCGCCAAAGTGGTCTATATAGACCCCTAGGGGTCTATTTAACAACAGTAGGGGTCTATCTGACCCAAGGGGTCGAATGGGGGTCTATTGGGACTCGAAGGAAAAACAGTTCTTAATACGCAAATCACACATACCTAACTGCGTACGTAAAAATTTAAAATATTTTTATAATTGACTTAATATTATATTCTTTATAGAAAATAAATCAGAAAACAATCTGCCCCCTTTTTCCTTATGTGTTTCCGTATGTATACCGTGACGTCACAACTTGACCTTGTGACCAGTTTGTGAAACTTTACGACCTTGTGACCAAAAATATGTGAAACTTTACGAAATGGTTCAGCCATTTATGCTGGCGTTTCCAAGTTCGTATATGGTTGAAGCCGGTTTCAGTCACGTTAATTCAATTTTAACTAAAAACAGAAATAAATTAAATGTGGAGCTTCGAGGGGATTTACGGTTAAAATTGACTAATTTCGAACCCAATATAGCGAACCTTGCCAAGAAACACCAGGCACACTCATCTCATTAAGAAGTAAAAAATCTTTAGCTACTTTACTTACTGTTTCTGATTTATTAAATATTTAGACTAATATATGGTTTTATTTTAATTACCTGAAAATTACCTTTGTGGGGGTCTATGGAGATTTCGAAAAATTATATAGGGGGCGATGATCAAAAAAATTTGGCGACCCCTGCCTTAGGACCTTATCCTGTAGTGACTTCACCACATAGAAACCTGAATTACTCTCGTGGCGTGGTATCCTCAAGGGATTTGGAAAACGTGTCGGAAGAAGAGATTCTGGAGAATCTGCAGGACCAGCTAGTTTGTGGTGTCAGGGGGATTACGATTAGGAGAGATGGTAAGGTGCTTAACACCCAGCACCTCATCTTGACCTTTTCGACTCCTACCCTGCCACAAACAGTTCAGGCCGCATATCTCCGACTCTCCGTCCGACCATATATTCCAAACCCACTGAGATGTTTCAATTGCCAACGATATGGCCATTCCAAGAACGCGTGTAGGGGACAGTTGACGTGCGCTCGCTGTACAGCGACAGGACACGATAGTGCGTCCTGTAACGCTGCAGAAAAGTGCGTCAACTGTCAGGGCAACCACCCTGCATACTCTCGTTCTTGCCCTAAATGGGCAGAAGAAAAAGAAATTTCTACGGTGAAGACGCTAAAGAATTTGTCGTATCCCGAGGCTCGTCGCGTAGTAGCTTCCCGTACCCCAGTACAGGGGGAAAGCTACGCTACGGCAACCCAGACTACTAAAATATCCAAATCCACGCAATTTCCTGAACCTGTTCCGACCACTATGAAAACACAACCTAAAAATAAGACTCCAAAACCTACCAACAAGAAAATCCGCATTTAAAGAAAAAAAAATATTCTTAAACCCCCCTTCCTCTGCAAAGGCTAATCAGACTAGACCATTGGCCAGGTCGAAAGCTTTGTAGAGGCAAAAACTAAAACTTGCTGCGAAGAACAGCGTTCATCGCAAAAAAACTAGGGTCATTGATGGGGATGCGGTGGTGTTAGACCCATCGCCCGAAGATTATGACTCCATGGGGGTCCTAGAAATGGGACCTTCATCTTCTAGTGCGCCCAATTAATGGCTTTTGTTTCCTGGATCTGCCGTGGTTTACGACCCAGACTAGAGGATATCAAATACATATTATCTACGCACCAACCTGTCTGCATTGCTCTTCAGGAGACTTTTCTGAAGAGTAATATGACAACCGGAATGCGTGGATATCATTGTGTACGACGGGATGTTGATGCAGCATCACCCTCTTCTGGAGGTGTTTGTATATATTCACATCCCAGAACTGTCCTCATAACGTCGTTTCACTGACCACATCGTTGCAGGCTGTGGTTGTGCGAATTCATACTCGCACATTAATCACAGTCTGCTGCATTTATCTGCCACCTAACGATGTTGTGTCACAAATGGATTTAGACCAACTAGTCGATCATTTACCAGCTCCCTTCCTTCTGCTAGGTGACTTCAATGGACACAGCCCTCAGTGGGTGTTGCGTCATGATCAAACTCCATGAGAGGTAAGTTTCTCTGTTGGAGAGTGGCAACAGATGAAAGAGAGGGAAAAACCTGTAACGGTTGTGTTTTGGAAAAGATGATGGCGAAAAAGAGTGTTTAATGTTTGTGCTGTGCTGTGCTGTTTTGATTTAAATACATGTTTTGATTTTTCCTACAATGTTGTCATCTATAAACAAAACTGCCTACATTCATTTTCACAGTAAAATCTAATAGGAACTACATTTCTGGCGCCCCCGGGTGGGCTGGTTTTGTTTTGGAGTTTGATAACGGTAAGAAAATTGAATTTCCATTTTGAAGTTATTGATATAATTTGACATTGACATTTATTATTGAATGTATGATCTAAGATAGTAAATATGGAAATTATTAAACGAAATAAAACAGCACAGCGTACTTCATTTACGAAATCATACACTAAGTTAGAGAGTGTGTTGATTAATGAAAATCCTGACGCAGAAGAAATTGAAACGTGTTTACATTTGTTTAAGCAAAAAACGGACTCATTAGAGTTGACACATAATAATTATTTAGATGCTTTAACAGATGAAACAGAATTCGAAACTGAATTTAATACTGTCGAAGAATATAGAGAAAAGGCTTTGAGAATGGAACTAAAGTCTAAACGAGTATTAGAGAATATCAGAAACAAACAAAACTATAAAGAAAGTAGCAATTCTAACAATAATTCTCATTTGACTGTGTGCGAGAATCCGCATAAAACGATTTCCCCACGACATCCTGAAGTTGAACTATATAAATTTGGTGGTGAATTACGAGATTGGTTAACCTTCTAGAATCAGTTTAAAAACATACACGAAAATAAAAATTTAACTGATTGTGATAAATTTCATTACTTAATTCAGTCGACTAAAATTAAGTCAGAAGCTAGAGAGCTTGTTGAATCTTTTCCTATTACGAATGAAAACTACCCTTTGGCGATTGAAAGCTTAACTGAAAGATATGGACGAAAAGAACTATTAATTGATTTTTATGTACGAGAATTGTTAAAACTTGTTTTAAATAACGCTACTAAAAAGAAACAAGATTCTTTAAGCAGTTTGTATAATAAACTTTCTACTCAACTTCGAGCTCTAAGTAGTTTAGGGGTAACTACAGACCAGTGCGGCGTAATATTATATCCTTTAGTCGAAAGTTCATTACCGACCCATATATTGCGATCCTTTGAAAGACAAAGAAAGAATATTGACTCCGAACAGAGTATATCAACACTGGATGCTATAGTTTCGTTTCTGAAGAGCGAAGTGCAATCAGAAGAAAAAATAAAATAAAGTAGATCTGAAATACTTCCCTATGAACGCGAATGCAAGCACTTGGCAGAGAGCCAAAGTACGCTCCCCTCTGCTGCTGAATTATTCATTCAAGAATCAAAGGATACATGCGCGTTTTGTTTCAAGGTTCATGCAAATCGCTTTTGTAAAAGAGCTTTCTTCATCCCACTAGAGGAAAAGATCGCAATAATAAAAAAGAAAGGATTGTGTCGTGTCTGCTTGGCTAAGGGTCATCTTGCTTCTAGATGTCGATCTCAAATAACACGTGAATTGTGTTCTAAAAGACATTTAAAGTTCATGTGCCCAAACATTGCATGTAATAAATCTGATTCACCCAAACAAGAGGTAAATGATAAAAATATTATTGAAAAAACAGTTGATTCTTTACATTCTCGGGCAACGAATGAAGTTATATTACAAACTCTTGTTGTGAATGTACATGGCATCAAGAAAGAGCGTAAAGCTAGAGCTATTATCGACACGGGATCGCAAAAATCATATATTTTGAAATCTACTGCTGAAGATTTGGGGTTTAATTTGCAGAGGGAAGAGGAATTTCGCCATTCCTTATTTGGCGGAACGAAAACAAGGATGTATAAACACAAGTGTTATAAAATTTACTTGAGTAGTCTTGATGGTAACTATATTTGTAAATTAGATGCTTTAGATCATGATGTCATTTGTAATGATATTTCTAGTGTAAAAAATGGTTCTTGGATACATGAATTGAAATCTAAAAATATATTATTAACCGATATTCAAGAAAACACAGGGCCCATTGAGATACTTTTGGGTGCAGACGTTGCCGGTAAGTTAATTACTGGTCGACGAGAAGAGTTAGAGACAGGCTTAGTAGCATTAGAAACCAAGTTAGGTTGGACTTTGATGGGTAAAGTACCCCGATATACAGACGAAAAAGATGCAAGTATGAATATCGTAACCATGTTATCTCAAGCAGATATTCCTGTTTCTTCACTGTGGGATCTGGAACTACTTGGTATACGGGATCCCATTGAGCAAAATTCAAGAGAGGAAACTGAAAAGGCTGTCATGTTTCACTTTCAAGAAACAATTCGGCAAAAGAGAGATGGGAGATACGAGATCCATATGCCTTGGAAAGTGGATCGTGCGTTTCTAACAGACAATTATGAGTTGTGCTTGAAAAGACTTGAATCTACTACCAGGAAGTTGGAAAAAATTGGTTTTAGAGAAAAGTATCATGAAGTCTTTAGAGAATGGTTAGAAGAAGGAGTTATTGAGGAAGTTCCTGGAACTGAGTTACTTGTTGGTACTCATTACCTTCCCCACCGACCCGTCATCAAAGAAACATCCACAACCAAGATAAGACTGGTCTTTGATGCCTCTGCTAAGATCCATAACCATCCGTTATTAAACGACTGTTTGGAGACTGGAAATAATTTAATTGAAATATTTCCTTCTATTTTGGTGAGATTTAGACTGATACTAATTGGTGTAATTTCCGACATCAGACAGGCTTTTTTACAAATATCCTTACATGAGAAAGATCGAGACTTCATACGATTTCTTTGGTATGACAATGAGGGCAATATGCGAACTTTCCGGCATGCTCGAGTTGTTTTTGGCATCACCAGCAGTCCTTTTCTGTTAATGGCAGTTATTAATCATCATTTATCAAAAGAATCAATTAAAGAACGTTACTCTGAAGAATTTCTTAAAAAATTGATAGATAGTTTTTATGTCGATAATTGCGTAACTAGTGTACAAAATAATGCCGAACTAGAAACATTCATTGAATCTGCCACTAATGTAATGAAAGAAGGAATGTTTGATCTCAGAGGCTGGGAAAGTTCTTCCGTTCCTGTATCTTCAGAAAATGCAACATCACAAGTATTAGGATTGATTTGGGACAGAAATTCAGATACCTTAGAAATAGGCTCAGAATCTTTGAAATTTGATGAAAAAGAAAAGATAACTAAAAGGAAAATACTTTCTTTGGTTAGTCGAATATTTGATCCCATAGGTTTCTTGGCACCTGTTATGATTCAGCCTAAGGTTTTGCTGCAATCCACTTGGAAAACCAAAGAATCATGGGATGATGAAGTGAACGATGAAATAAAAAAGAAATTTTTAAAATGGGGGAAGCAACTGAAATACTTCAAAAATATAAAAATTCCAAGATGGTTAGGTGTGATGGAGGAATCCAACTTAAGTATCCATACTTTTGTCGATGCCAGTAAGACAGCTTATGCGGCATGCATTTTCTTAAGAAGTGAATCCTGTAGGGGCTCAGTGACTGTCCGATTACTTCAAGCCAGATCACGAATAGCTCCAATGAAGACCATTACAATCCCACGTCTCGAATTAATGGCCGCTGTCATTGGTGCTAGGCTTTTTAGTTCTATGAAGCAAGCCCTGAAACTTCCCTACATCAAGACTTACTTTTGGACTGATTCTTCCACAGTTCTTACGTGGATAACTCGTCGAGAACAGTGGTCGGTATTCGTTGCCAACAGAATAAGTGAGATAAGAAAATTGACAATTTCGGAAGATTGGCTCCATATTTCAACTGACCAGAATCCAGCAGACATTTTATCAAGAGGTTGTGGACCTAAACAACTTCAAAAATGCAAGTGGTGGCAAGGACCAGCCTGGTTACAGAATCCGAAAGAACAGTGGCCAAAGTCAGCTGTGAATATTGACGAAAAAGAAGTAGAAATAGAGAAACGAAAGTCAGTCATCTCTGCTAATAACACAGAGCTAGAGTCAATTTCATTACAGTTAGCCAGAAGATTTTCTAGATTTTCAAAGATGGTTAGGGTTATGACTTGGGTACTGCGTTTTCAACCAAAGGCCAAAGACTTCAGACAATATACAGAACTTACAAATGAGGAACTGTTAAATGCACAAAAGATTATTTTTCGTGTAGTACAAAAAGAATGTTACTCTAATGAAGAAACACGACAAAATTTGAGAGGTCTTCAAGTATTTGAAGATGAAGAAGGAATTTTACGATTGAAATCTAGATTGATAAATGAAGAAGAATCGAAATATTTTATTTCTCCAATAATTCTACCATCAAAACACCTGACAGTAAGAAGATTTATAGCTCAAGAACATGTTTCTAACAAACATGCTGGGACATTAACTCTTCTGACTATTTTGCGTGAAAGATTTTGGATAGTGAAAGGGAAAAGGACTATCCGGAGTGTTATCAAAGAATGCTTAACATGTAAAAGGCAAAGAGTGAAACATCTTGAAGTACCTTTTCTGCCTCTTCCAAAAGATCGAACAGAGTTAGCAGCAGTTTTTCAAGTATCTGGAGTAGACTTAGCTGGACCTCTGTTGACTAAATCTAAACAAAAGGTGTGGATAGTACTTTTTACTTGTGCCGTATTTAGAGCTGTCCATCTAGAACTAATACCTTCCCTTAGTACAAATGACTTCATCCAAGCTATGCGTAGGTTTATTGCCAGAAGAGGACGAATTTCTGTGATGTACTCAGACAATGGTACTAATTTTACAGGACTAAACAAAGCTTTGAAACAATTAGATTGGACTACAATTGAAAGTGAATTTAGAGTCAAGGAAATTCGTTGGAAGTTTAACCCACCCTCCTCTCCATGGTGGGGAGGTTTCTGGGAACGCTTGATTGGAATTTTGAAAGATCTTTTAAGAAAAAATCTTGGGCGCTCCTGTTTGTCTCTCGAGGAATTGCAGACCCTCGTCTGTGAGTGCAAATCTGTCATGAATAGCAGACCACTAACTTACATATCTGAGGAACAAGAGCTGAAAACTTTGACCCCATCTATGTTTCTTCAGGATATTCCATTGAATAATGTTTCCGATTTGGATCAAATTGAAAAGACTAATATTGTTTTGAGATGGAGATATATTCAGAAGGTTCGTGAAAATCTAAAACAAAGGTTTAAAAGGGAGTACCTGGGTTTCCTTCGTTCATCAGTTACCAAAAGAGAAGATAAGATAAATGTAGGTGACATAGTTTTAATTGGTACAGATGATAAAAAAAGGCTGCTAGGAAGAGTACTGGAGCTTTTTCCAGGTAAAGATGGAATCATCAGACTTGTTAAACTGCGAACTGAAAAGGGAAACGTACTAAGACCAATCCAACGACTGTACCCTTTGGAATTGAAACCAAACTACGAGCAAGTCGTATCGGAAAACCGGAAGGGTCCGGAAGTGGTAACTGAATATCCCGAGCTCAATACTGACTCTAATAAAACTGTTCCCGTGACTAGCTCAGGACGAGAAATAAAACCAGTTAAAAGACTGGATTTATAAACTTCTAAACAAACTTTTGAACTTTCTATATTTGAATTTTAAAATATTGATTTAAATTTGCATTCCAATATTTTGAAATATTTGTATTGCTATTTGTATTTCTTTTTTTTTATCTCAAATTGTATGCATATATTATCTTTATGTTTATTGTTTTGAGTTTGTATCCCCAAACTCAAGGTGGGGAGAATGTTGCGTCATGATCAAACTCCATGAGAGGTAAGTTTCTCTGTTGGAGAGTGGCAACAGATGAAAGAGAGGGAAAAACCTGTAACGGTTGTGTTTTGGAAAAGATGATGGCGAAAAAGAGTGTTTAATGTTTGTGCTGTGCTGTGCTGTTTTGATTTAAATACATGTTTTGATTTTTCCTACAATGTTGTCATCTATAAACAAAACTGCCTACATTCATTTTCACAGTAAAATCTAATAGGAACTACAGTGGGGGTATGATGGTACAAATTCTCGTGGTCGGCAGATCGAGCGATTGATCTCTGATCACAGTCTCTGTCTGCTGAACACCGACGAGAAGACGTATTTCCATGCTCCCACTAGGACATTTC
>BMAW01070857.1:648477-691326 GCA_019974015.1 Nephila pilipes | reverse complement strand
AATAAAAAGTACCAATGAAATCTTAAATGCGATTTTCTCAAAACATGGATTTTATGTATGCGTTCTTTTCTCATCTATAAGAACTTAAGAATTCAATTTTTAATGACATGTATATTATGTTATATTACATACTTTAAATAGGTATTTGATGATTTTGAGATTTATGCCATTAAATTGTGTTAAAATGCTATCTGATTATGAATATAATTAATAAAAAATTTCTATTTTAATTAAAAGAAAACTGGCTCATTAAGAAGTAAAACATATTATTCTAACTTCTGTAAAAATTTCATAACCCTATCTTGCACTGTGTCAGAGAAAAAGGTATATAAAGTTAGTGAATTTTAACTTTATGTACCTTTTTCATGATATGAGAGTTGGGACTTTTCCAGTTCCCTTAATATTGGTTGTTGTACATCAGGAAACTTTTAAGCCTCTTTAAAAAAATTAAGTGACTCCTCAATTTTTTCTTACTCAATCTATACTTCCTAGAAATCCTGGTGTAAAATGTAGTACTTATATAAGAGGATTGTCCACTTGTACAGTGGCTAAAATAAAAGTTAAAACTGTAGCACTTTTGTGATGTAAAAAATTGACAGAGAAAAGGAAAAAAAAAAAAAAAAAAAAAAAAAAAAACCCTAAAGAAACAACAACATGGTGAAAAAGAAATGTAAATTGTGTCCTTGTTATACAATATAGGCATAAAAATTTTGGTACATGATTTGGACTTCAATATAATCAATTCACTGTTTACTTGATTTAAATGTAATTACAATTTAAATAGAATAATTAGACATAAAACAGAAACAATGCAAAATATATAATAATTTATGTAGTAGCTACGACTCAGAATCAGCCTTGATTGAACTATACGTAATTAAGTATACGGTTTGATTGCTTCTATTTTATTGGAAGGAATAGGACAGAAAACAATTTATAAAATAACTTATGTACTAAGTACAAAATACAATTTTAAGATATTTAATGAAAATGTGGGGGGGGGGAGAGTAGAATACTTGAATACAAGACTGGTAGAATAACAATGCACTTTTAACTATTTACTTCAAACAATTAATGCAATAATTAGTATTTTCTTGGAAACAGCTTACAGGTATTTTATTTTGTTTAAAACAATCAAAACACTTTTGAAATCCAAATCTTTAGCATGATACTACAAACAATCATAACAAATACCACAATTCATACTGTTTGGAAAAAGAATGACATAAATAAAATGAAATCTTTAAAATAAGTCAACTTTTGAAATTCTTTTTCTTTATATAGCAACTTAAAAGAGCCTAAGAGAATAGCAGCATTATTTTCTGGGATACATAAAAATCTTTAAAAAAAAATTAAAATAAAATTTATCAATATAGATTTCAAATGTTTATGATTTTTCTTCGTTCTTAAAGAGAGACTGACGGTTTATTAAAGATAATATAATACAGCTTTGTCTTACTGGAGACTAAAGTGTAAGTCAGCATACTGTTTGAAATTTTCTTTATTACTGAAAATCATGAACATAAAATGACAATGGAATTTGAATTGTTATGTGTAATGAATACAATGTTTGTCTTTTTCTTAATATTTACAAAAATATATTTAGAAAATGGCAATATTATAAGTACACAAAAAATTATCAAACAAAGTTTTAAAACAGTACAAAATGTTTGGAGTTGATTAAAAAACCCAGTGTCACCTCTTCTTAAATCCATATTTTTTTCTTTCATAGAACAGATCAGTCTTTGAACTACCTAAATTAACAATTTTGGGGCAACCATCTCGCTGTAATAAAACAAAAGAAATACATTACATAAAGATTGTTTACTTATAAAATATTTTTTAAACATATGAATAATGGTATTATTATGAGCATTAAAAAAAATTTAAACTTTGCTCATTTTTGAGTTATGGTTTCATCTCATGCATTTTTTCTCAACTCACATAGCTCAAGATTTTGTAATTGTGACTTGCACAACAATGCTATGCACAATTTAATTTAATGAGGTGTTTATGCTTATGCAGTGTTTCAGTGCAATTTTAGTTTTTTTGTGCAATTTATGAAGCTCTTCTTCCAGAAGTAACAATTATTAATCTGTAGAAGAAATTAGTTGCAATGTGTTATTTGCTACTGAGTGCTTAGAAGGAATCTTATCACATTCAACTAAATTATACATATGCATTTTATTTTCATACAATCAAATTTTCCTTTTGTCAAATTACAAAGAAAAGAGAATTATAGACAAAGCATAAATTATGTATTTTTACTAATATTTAAAAATTTTCATGTCTTTCACACAATATATATTTAGAACATGGAAGATGACAACCATACAAGAGATTACCAGATGTTCTCAAAATAATACAGCTTTAAACAAAATTCATATAATACATAATTCTTCTCCTAGCACTGTTGTACAACTCTTTGTAAGTTTGGTATTGCCTGTGGTGATGCCCAGAAAAGTTTGTCTGCCTGAAATGAATTTTTTGGTTGCAACTCTTTAGTACTCCCTCCAGTTTTTAAGATGACATTTAAGTGTAAATGCACATCTAAGACATTTTACTTCTTGCTTGGGTAAAATGCCATGGAAATTACTAACAGCTGAAAACAACTTACAAAAATGATACTTTGAAAAACAACCAGATATACGAGTGGTTTTCTTGTCCCAAATATAGCAACATATTGATTCATGACAAACCTCCTTGTGGATGTCTGATCAGTCAAAAATGTCCAGAAAAATGCTTGAAAACCAACAACAGGCCACTGAACATATGGCAGAGTTCATTAAATTGTCTGTGTACTCAGTTTGATAAATTTTTACTGAAGATTTGGGAATGAGAATGGTCTCCTCCAAATTTGACAGACCAGTAAAAAGAACCATCTCAGTGAGTCGTTTAATTTTTTTTTTTTTTTTTTTGGGGGGGGGGTACTATTTTTTGTGAAGACACCAATCCTAAAATAATTAATATCTGGATAAGACATACTTTCATCCATAAAAGAAAATCTACAGTACGATAAAATTGATCTATGTTTGATGGCTAATGAGTCAATGCTCAATTTTATTATGGATGTTTGAATTTTTTATTTACATTATTGGAAATTGATTTTTTTTTGTTGTTGATATAATTTTAAAGAACATTTTTATTGAATTAGTTTACCTGCTGTTCTTTTTTTTTTTTTTTTTTCTAATTTTCTCCAAAAATAAATTGTTTCTGTCTATCTATAATTTGGGTGAACTATTTTTCTAATAATCCTTTTGGGATCATGGTAATTTTCAAATGCTCTGTATTTATTCATTACTTTTATCAAAAATATATTCATTGGAAGTATGTCAGTATATAATAGTAATAACCTATTATGTTGTTCTATTGTCTTATTGATAAAAGTATTATTTTTATCTAAAGGTTTTATTACAACACAACAAATAATTCGTAAATGATGATAGTTTACAAATTAAAGTATGTTTTTCGACTATTCTGCTTTATGTAACCTTATCAATAAACTTTTAAAAAAATCCATTTCAATTTTAAATTGGAAATAATTATTCCTAACTTAGCATTTAAAATCATTTTTTAACAGCATGCCAATACAAAATGCTTGAAATATCTTTCTAATTATGTTTTTATATAAAAGATAAAATTATTTGTTTACAAATTAATTTTTAAATCTACAAATACTTGCTTTATATTTAATAAATGGATCAACTTAATACATGGAAAAATTACTTATAATAATTATAAACTTATAACTAATAACTATTTTTTTTAAAAAAAAAAGAAATGTGTCATCTTACATCTTTTTCCTGTATTGTGCATTCTTTACAATAATAAGCATCCGATACACCAGGGCCACCACAAATAACACAACGCCCTTGATAAGACCCATAGTTACATTCATCACATATTCGTACCAAAGTACATGGTCTTACATAAGAGTCACAAATGACACATTTCCCATCACCTATGATAAAAAACATGGGGGAAACTTTTAATTATCCTACAATTATATATTTAACTTAAAAATTATAATTTTTCATTACAAATTTAACAATTTTTTCAAACAAATTAATTTTTTCTTAGAATTTCTCATTGGTATATCAAAATAAATTTATTTAAAATCTTTGTATAAAAAAGAATTATTATTAAGACCAGCAATTTATGCAATTGGTAGATTAAAAAAAAAAAAAAAAAAAAAAAAATCTTACAAATGTATTTCATAACAACAACAAAAAAAAGTAATATTGTTTTCTATATTTCAAACACTGAACATAGTATAAACTGAGCTTCCTAGATATTTTTGGGACAATGAAAAACATGTAGGATGTCTATGAAAGTAAACACTATGACAGTTTATAAATTAAAAAAATCAGTTATTAAATTTTATATAATTGTTTGAGAGATATCAGGAAAATTTAAACTTGATCTCAAAGAAATGAAAAATATAATAAATAAATACTTACATTTCTCGCATAACCTCCCAATAGCTGTAATGAAAGAAAAAAAATTAATGTTTTAAGAACAATCACTTCATAAATATATATTCAATGAATGAATGAATTTATATATTATTTGCTATTTCCATAATAATGTTCTTGGAACAAAGAGTTTTCTGCTCAATTTGCAATTGAGAAAAAATCACATACACCATTTTTAAGAAAAATAACTTTTTTTTTTCACTTTGAATTTATTTTGAATATCTTACACGAATTTGAGATGAGGTTGCTTACCAATGTCATAACATATTATTTTATGTCTATTTTCAGCAAGAAATTTAGCATCAAATTATAGGATGTGGACATTCTGAACAACAAATATTTGCACAATAGATTCTCAGTGAAGAGAAAAGCCGTTCAGTTATACTAGCAAATTAATGGATTTTGATTTTAAGCCACCTTTTCAAAATATTTGCTAAGAATCAATTAAATGCCTCTCACATGTTTCACTGAATATCTTTCATTCAAAGTAAATAAAAAAAATAAGGCCATCCAGAACATTTGAGCTAATGGCGAGGTATTTGGTTAAAAAAAAAAGTGGTACCCTTGAAGGCAATTTCAAATTTTGAAGTGTAGGTAAATTTTTAATATTTAAAACAGAACTTAATGCCATCTAAGAAGTTCAGAAATATGACAAAGCTTCAAGAAAAAAATATTTTGATCTTGATAGACAGCAAGAATTCCATGCAAACATAGTCCTAGATCACAGACCACACTTGATAAGATATGATAATATTGATTATTGGTCTATGATGCACTAAAAAATAACACAATGGCTATTGGCAATGGATCTTGCAATTTTGAGTCACAATCAAGTGACAAAAATGACATCCATGTTAGACTCCCACTCTTCCTCATAACATCAAGATAAGGAGTTGGAGCCTTGAGATATTTAAACAACATAAAAGTTCTTATACAATTTCAAAAAATCTTCCCAATTGTATGTAGTTAAAGGCTATCTTTAAAAAAAAAAAAAAAAAGTCAAATAACTTTTCATTTATTTTTCATTCTTCTTTAGCAATATTGTTACAATGTAAACAATAAAAATTGTAGTAATGGAATTAATTCTAAAAAATGCTATGATATTCAAGATTACATTAACAAAATAGAGATACTTTTATTTATATTTTGAGTATTCAGAGTTATTCTGATAAACGTTTTTTTTTTTTTATTTTCAATGTTTGCCACTCTAAATTTTTTTAAAACTAAAAGCAGAATATTAAATGCATTTTATATAATTTTAAGTCATCTTTCAGCATTAACCCTTTCACAACACCATCTCTCTCACACACATGCATCCTGATAGATGGAACTTCTTTCAGTACTTGTCTATTATAGTGGTGACCACCAAATTAAGTATGTGCCAATGTCGCCAAGTTTGTAAAAAGCTCCAAGCAAGCAAAGCACGAAATTGAAATGTGGAAAAACAAATAATATACTAATAATTATAAAACTTTTTATTTAATAATTTTTTATATGTTTATTAATAATATTTACATAACTTATAGAACATCACTCTTCTTTAAATGCCATATTTCCAAAATTGCATTCACCTTTTCATAGCATCCCCCCCCACACATATTTCCTCCACGTAAATTTCGCCAGATACAAATCAAGATGATGTCAAGCCGTGCCGAGCTGTTTCTTGATACACCACTTAGTAGAACCCCACATTCCTTCAACATTTTGCAAGTAAACACCCATTGTCAGATCTACAAAAGTATACTTATGGTTCAGTGTGAAACTTCCATTTTCAAGTTTTTTCAGTCTTGTACCACTTCCAACAATCTGAATAAATAACAGGTCAATTGAAAAGTCCCCTGCCTACCATAGTAAAACACATTTTTTTGGCAAAATTAGTTTTTTTTATTCCACATAATTCCCTTCAAGGGAGATACATTGATTATAGCGACCTTCCAACTTTTCGATACCATTTTTGTAGTACGATTTGTCCTTTGCTTCAAAATAGGCCTCAGTTTCGGCGATCACCTCTTCATTCGACGAAAATTTCTTCCAAGCGAGCATTCTTTTGAGATCTGAGAACAGGAAATAGTCACTGAGGGCCAGATCTGGAGAATACGGTGGATGAGGAAGCAATTGGAAGCCCAATTCATGGATTTTTGCCATCGTTTTCACTGACTTGTGACACGGTGCATTGTCTTGGTGAAGCAGCACTTTCTTTTTCTTAAAAATGCGGCCGTTTTTCGGCGATTTCGTCCTTCAAACGGTCCAATAACGCTATGTAATAGTCGCTGTGGATGGTCCTTCCTTTTTCAAAGTAGTCAATGAAAATTATTCCATGCGCATCCCAAAATGCAGACACCATAACCTTGCCAGCCGACTTTTGCGTTTTCCCACGCTTTGGAGCGGGTTCATCGTGTGCAGTCCACTCGGATGACTGTCGATTGGACTTCGGAGTGAAATGATGGAGCCATTTTTCATCCTTTGTCACATATCGACGCAAAAACTCTTGTTTATTACGCTTGATCATCTTCAAACACTGCTCCGAATCATCAACTCGTCGTTGTTTTTGATCAAAAGTGAGCTCGCGCGGCACCCACTTTGCACAGAGCTTTCTCATACCCAAATATTCATGAATGATATGATAAACACATTCAGTTGATATCTTTAGAGTGTCTGCTATTTCATTCAATTTCAATTTACGGTCATTCAAAATCATTTTGGGGATTTTTTTAATGTTTTCGTCGGTAACAACCTCTTTTGGGCGTCCACCGTCTTCGGTGCTCATTTCACCACGTTTAAACTTAGCATACCAATCCTTGATGGTTGATTTTCCTGGGGCAGTGTCCGGAAACTCGGCATCAAGCCAAGTTTTTGCTTCAACTGTATTTTTTCCCTTCAAAAAGCAATATTTTATGAACACGCGAAATTCCTTTTTATCCATTTTTTTTACAATAACAAAAGTTGCTTTACTTAAAATGCTATAATTCACAAACTAATGATCTGACAGCTGTCAAATTTATACACGTATCTTTTGAGGGTTAGGGCTAACTAAAAAACATATGGATTTAATTCAAGTAGCACCATCTATGTGTCAGGCCGGGGACTTTTCAATTGACCTGTTAGTTGTACTTGTTTCAGAATTTTTCCAAGCAGTGTATTAGCATCTCTGTTCGATATTGGAACAAGAAAATACTTGCCCTCTTCCTGGCATATTCCATCGAAAATCCACTGTTGAGGAAGTACTCGACCACTGTTGTTCTTATGTCGGAAGAATAAACTTTCATCGATCTCCACAATTTTATCAGGTTTACCTATATGCTTATTAAATTTTAATTTAAGATGTAGAGAACACACTTTCTTTTGTAATAGTTCCTATCAATTTGTTGTACCATAAGACATACTCAATTGTTTGCGACACCATTTAATATATATCAACTCCTTTGCCCAACAATACATAAATCGTATTGCAGTAACAAACAATATTCTGGAACTGCTGAACTAACTTTCAATGCAAAAGCCCTTCTTATTTGAACAACTTTTAATATTGCACCTCCAAATACTTTCTTCATTACCATACAACTTCATGACATGGCCTCTTTTGCATTATAGTGTGTTTGGTAAAAGACTTTTCTATTGAGACAAAAAAAGAGATGGCATCCATTTGCTATTTGATAAGTTAAAGATTGTTGCTGACATTTTGGAAGAAAACATATTAGGTATTTTAAAAAAAGCGAAACAGGAAACGTTAATGTGCATGCAATATTTTACTAATATGATCAAGTGCTGTCTCTTTGGGACTGCAGCCATTGGAACTTATAACCAAACTTGGTGATACATCTTGCTTCCTTGGCGATTTACAGTCGAGAGCCAAAATCTTAATTTGGTGGGTGCAGTTATAATAGACAAATACCCTTCTTTCTACCATCTAAGCATTAAGAATGAGGTGCTTTTGCCCATTAAACCTAATTCTACAAAAAAAAAATCAATTTTATATGCAATTAATTTAACTTTTTAAATTTAAATAGGAAATATAGGGTACTTTTCCATTTCACCAGTACAGGCGATAAAGTCACCAAAAATGATACAATGCCAAATGGAATATGTGTGTACCATGTGTTGTCGCCAATAAAGTGTGCTTGACAAGATTAGCGCTGGTGAAATGTAAAAGTACCTATTATACTTACCTCTTTCATGACAGAATTTCATCGCACCAAATTTTTTTTTATTTTGGTTTTATTGAGATAAAATAGTAGGTGAAAGTTAATTAATATTAAAAATATAAAAATGTTTAATTGAACTTATTTACATATCTATATTCGGTTAAAATCAGAAATATGGTGTCCTCTTGGCGATTGGTGGACTTTTAGGGAGCATTGGCCACTTTTGTTGGCGATAATAATTTAATATGCCGATTCGTTATGGTAACCCTAAGAATACTCAATGCTTAAGTCCCACACCTTTGGCAACCTATCTAGGAAGTCGCCAAGTTTCATCGCCAATCTCCTAGGGGACACCCAATTTTAACCCTATATTCTTTATAAGATCTACTTAACATATCATTAATTTCTAATTGTGTGTTTTTACAATGTTTGCTATTAATTTCTAATAGCTATTAATTCTAATGGCATTGCATATATTCTGCTTTCTTTTATGTTCGTTACATTTAGCCATACAAATGAAACAGGAAAAGATTGATTTTAAGATTGAAACGGGAGGAGGGGGAACATTCTTGCATGCAAACTGAAGTAAAACAAATAGCTGATACACACACACACACAAAAACATCTTGAAAATCTTGTGGTAGTAAATTTAAAGGGCGTAGAGATGTTCGTTTACATCGCCTCTTCTCAGTTTAAATAGCTAGGAATCGGTTATGAACTACCATGACCAAAGAAAAATGTCTGCATAATTTATTATGATCAATTTAAAGGACATAGCACATGATCTATTAAAAAAATTTGAATTTTATTCCATGTGACCAAATCAAATATTACATGCTCATTTTAAAGAGAGAAATTTTATCTACACAAGTTATATACCTGTCTTTCAATGGAGAATTAGAAGCATGTCACATATGCTACAGCTGTACAGAAGGGGTTAAAAACTATTTTGATAGAAGATATCTTAAGTATTTCAAAAACTTTTCTAAGGTGTACAGATACCTTAACTAAATATATCAGTTGGTAGTTTGAATCATGAAGATTTTTTGGTAAACAATTTTCGACTACATAGCATGCATTTTAGTTTAATTTCTTAATGTTCCAATTTAGCTTCATCAATTTCTTGTGTTAAATATATGTATACTTTCCATTTCAAGGAATGGATCACCAATATCAATATTACTTGATAAATGCACCTTATTTTCTGAAAGTGCATGTATTAATTCGATATCTTTATAAGATAAACTAAAATTTCTGGATGAATTAGCTATGTTGCAGGAATGTCATATGAATGGGGGCACTGGGTTGGATTGACACATCAAACACTTCCACATTTCAATCATAATCTCAAGCGGTTGGAGAGCATTTGAACTCTCACCCTTAGCAACAAGTTTAGATAGCTAAATATGGTAAGCCTAAATTTCCTCATCAAACATGATGGACGGTCTTTATGAATGGTGACCCTAAAAAACTTTTGAGGCTAAATGCGCTTGCGCCAAATTCTATACGTTCTTTTTGACCAATCACAGGGATATCATAGCGCCATTTCGTGATGCCCTTTTAAAACTTTCACCAGTAAAATTGAAATCACTCAACCATTTTATTTCCTATTCTTGATTCTTATGGAGAATGAAGGGAGAGAATTTGTTTCATGCTTCGTTGAAGGAAAGAGATGTTTAATAGATGTGCTTGTTTATGAATTAAGTGTTGAAGTGCAAATTATGAAAATATAAACTTTAGAGGGTTTTCGTTGTTTAGGGATGGTTGACATTTTCTTTCTTTTGCATTTGTATGTTAATGAATGGTTAAAAAATTTTTTAACTAGGCGAAAACCCACTGACCTTCAACATAATGCCGCCTATTGTATTTCCTTTCTTATATGGGATAAAAAAAAAATTAAAACTTAAACAAAAATAGCAAAACAAATTAAAACTAGGCAAAAATTACAAAAAAAATGAAGCTAGACAAAATTTTTAAAAAGGTTAAAACTAAGCAAAATATTCTTAAAAAATAAATAAAATTAAAAAACAAAAAAGAGCAACAAAAAGTCAAGAAAAAAAAGTTTTAAAATGTACTTTTACTCTTGAGGGTACTTGGACAAGCGAGGAATTCTTAAATACCATAATTTAGATTCCATTTCAAAGAAAACTTGGCTATTACAAAATATGGCTCCAAAATTTGTATGCTTTAATTCCTTTTTTTTCCCTTCTTTTTACATAAGGTACTTATACAGAGTGAACCTAAAATATTTGTTCTATAAGCAATAGCTAAATTTTAAGAAATAATTTTTTATATGTAAGAAAATTAACTGATTTTATAAATGAAATATTTTTAGAAGTAAGATACCTAAATGCAAATATATTTGAAAAATCATATACATAGGACTCAAAAAGAAAGAAATATTTAGACCAAAAATTACTTTTAAAGTTCAAAAAATGACTAAAATATTGTTATTAGGCACATGTCAAATAATTTTTAAAACAAACATCACAAAAAGGAAGAGTCTTAAATTCAGCATTTTATTATCATCCTCATGTCCTGGTATCCTTAAAAATGTTTACAAATTTGTAATATTGTAATACAAGTGTATACTTTATTAACCATTATAATAGTTTTTTATGTAAACACTTTTATTACATACCGTGGAGTGAAACATTAAACGGGGGCCTCGCCCTGGAAACTTTGCATTATATATATTATTGTACAGGCTAATGGTTTCACAATTTTACATTCCTAATTAAAGCGTGGATGAGTCTTCTTAAAATAGTAGATAAGTCTGAGATTTTTTTGGTACTTTTCCATTTCACCAGCATAAGCAATAATGTCGCCCAACAGAATATGGGTATATTGTGTGTTGTCCCCAATATAGTCTG
This sequence comes from Nephila pilipes, assembly GCA_019974015.1. Classification (NCBI taxonomy): domain Eukaryota; kingdom Metazoa; phylum Arthropoda; class Arachnida; order Araneae; family Nephilidae; genus Nephila; species Nephila pilipes. The sequence continues at coordinate 679,836 of BMAW01070857.1, read as the reverse complement.
CTTGGCGAGATATGTGCCGATAAAATTGAAAAGTACCAATTTTTTTATCCTTCCATTAACCACAATTTCGGGGTGGGTGGGGTGGAGATGGCCACCAAACCGTTTAGTCCGAAATTTGATTGTAACCTCTTTTCAAAATACGTTACTTGGAGCGTTTTGGCGTAAGAAATGGCCTCCAATTTGGCAGGTGGACAATACTAAAGCTGTTCCTTAGTGACTCGCCAATTAGGCTATTACTAAAATCACACAAAGGGTGGGGGCTCAATTTAACATACTTACCAAGCACTTTAACAACTCAAGCTAATGCATACAAATTTTTCAACATGATTCATCTAAAAGTAGACTAGTGAATAAATAAATAAGAAAAAACTGTCATTAGGTAAGTAAAGCTCTTCATAGATGTAGATGGGACAGATTGAAACATGTTCCCGATACCTGATTAATGAATCTAGAAACGAAAATTTTAAAAAGAATCATTTTTTCGGAATATTGCCCAACCCAAAAAACTTGCAACTGGAGAACAATATCAGATTATGTTCGAATATAAAAGTACTATAATATATCTCTCTCAGATATGACCGATAATTAGAACTCTGGTTCATAATTAAAAATAAATCTTTAATAGTCTCATGGATATCAACAATAAATATTTTTCACTTTTGCTTTCGACTCATTCTTACTTTGGTTTAAATAAGGTAAAATAAAATAAATTTCTAACAACAATTAGTAAAGGTACCTACCAACACCAGCTTGCTTTCTGCAGAAGATAAGATCTGGATGATGTTTAGCCATGTTTCAGAAATTCTTCGAACTATAGAACGCCAAAATATTTTAATTTATTTATTGCGTATTTTTTATATACTTCTCACAAACACTTTTTGTACTTAAAGCAACCCTGCAAACGAACGGAACTCGTTAAAGAGAGGGCGATTGCTCGCGAGGAAAGAAGGGATAGCAGTTTACAGGGTTACATAGCCAAAAATTTCTCTCGCCAATATCAGCGACTCTTTTGAATACGATGTCAAATTTTTTATTTCCTCTCTGGGTGTGAACCGCGTCGCACTGAACGTTTGGATACTGAAAATTACGGATATTGGATTTCTCACAAAAATTATCAATTTTTTTGAATCATAAATTTTAATACAAGTTGCAGGTATATTTCAAATAAATAAATAAACTGATGTATTAATCTTTTTTATTTTTATTTAAATAGAGGCAATGAAAAGTAATACGATTCAGAAGGGAAAAAAAGCGTTAAAAAAGTAATAATCTGAAAAGCTTGTTTATGTAATAAATTTTGAGTTTCTTACAAAACACAAAGTTCAGTTACTTAATTTTAAATGTACTGTTAATACATATTTAAAAATATTATTTCATTTTAATCTTTAGCTTGTTTTAATCATTACTATATCGGACATGTGATAGTTATAAGGACAGCTATCAAACTAATAAATTTACTTTCATAAAGAATAAGTAAAAAATATTGGATTTGAGAAATGTTAGCTATTGCTTTCGCTTCAAAAATAAGATTTCAGTTATTTTGAATTAGTTGAAATTTTTTTTCCCTTAAAGTTTATTTATATTTTAAGACCAATATGAATAGTTCTGAATGATAAAAAAAAATTGCTCCTCGAGTCGATTGAAAATACGTATCACAACAGGTAGTATAGGTTATTTTTTTGTATTAAATTTACAAATGTTTGAAAATTAAATGCATCTTGTACTCGAATCCTTGGACAGATAATGAATTTTAGCCATCTTCTAGTTATACATGCACTTAAAAGTCTTTTTTCCACTCAATTCATTATTAACATTACGTTAACTTTCAAAAAAATATGCATTCAAATCTATATCACTTATCTAAATGTAATTATTATTGTTATTTACATGCACATTCTTACATTCCCCCCCCCCATAAGTGAGTCATATTGATTTTTGTAAAGTAAATCGGTTATATTTTATGAGTTTGTACTCTTAAATGTTAATTCAAGATTTAATTTAATAAAATAAAAAAGATTTTATAAATTGATTTAATTACGTATTGGCAGTATTATGGTTTTTGATTATTTGAAATAAAAAACTGAGTTACACCTAACGTTTAACAAGTCTCTTTTTTTTTAAAGCTAAAAATTCACAAATTAAAATGGCAAGAACTATAGATTCTGCCTTATTGTTAATTTTATACAGGGAATGTATGAATTGCAGAATTTAACAAAAGGTTTTTAATCGTAAAATATTTTAAAAGGAAAAAGAAAGCCTTTTGATATATAAAAGAAACAATAATTTATATAATCTCAATGAACATGAATATACTTATAGTGATGTATATATACCTTAAAATACAAAACACCATTTCAAGGTGCTTTGTTTTGAGTTTTACCCGAAAAGAAAATTAATAGCTTTTTTTTGCTGTTGAGCGTTGTATAATTTCTTTTTGGATAACTATTAAATTAAAAGCTCGAGTCAAATAATACGAACTGAATTTTTACAGCGATTTCTGTTCATTATTTAAGTATATCAACAAAAATTATATTCAAATGTCTTATAAATTTCAACTATTGGAACAGCCTAAAGAAATTGAATGAATTAGATGTTTTACTTTTTCCGAAGGCATTTCCGACAACATACAAATAAATCTTGTGTTAAAACATTTCTTTGTAATAAAAAGGGTAAGTATTTAACGTAAATTATAACAATATAAATAATTAATATTGATGTATCGCATTCAATATGATCATCTGCGTGATTAATTGGTCTTCATACACCCTCAACTAAAATTTCAACTCGTTTTTTAAAGGGATATCACACCATTTATTTCATTTTTTTTTTTTAAAATCTCTTATATTCTAATTTGGCATCCTCTAACTTTAAACAGTTGCTTTATCAAAGGCTCCAATGCTCGGTTTTCGAATAAGTGAAGAGAGTCAAAATTTTTTACTTTTAATACTCATACAATAGTATTCAATTTTAGCAATTTTGTAATAAATGTCACTAGATTAACTTTTTTAATGTCTAAGAAATATATATTCTGTATTATTCCCTTCGAGAGTGAAACTCCATAATTTTTTTAATCAAAATAAATAGTTCCCACAAGAAATGAAAAAAAAGTTATTGTATCACAGCACGTGACCTAAATTAAATGAATCAGTTGAATCAACATAAACAAAAAAGTTGATGAAAATAATAAAATATTGTTCTGCGCAATGCATTGCAAATAACAAATTTCACCACCAAAGATATCAGTTCTTTTCAGAGTGGTGCGTAGAGTTGTCTTCAACCTTCACAAGCGATTCATGAAACAAAAATTTTACCATTTACCGGAATTGATACAGATTTTATATAAGCGTGCATTACATTAAAAATTATGTTACGATGTATTATTTAAATTTAGGAAAACTTTGATCTTAACATATTTTATTAACAAATGTCCTTTTTTTTTTTTTTTTTTTTTTTTTTTTTTTTTTACAAAATTGACCAGATAATATTAATTTCTTAATTTTGCATTAATAAATAATTCAAAAAGTTTGGAAATATATTTTGAAACAGTATTAGATTCATCTTTATTTCGAAATTTCTTTACATTCTAATTCTGATACATTAAATATTTATCAAAGCTATAATTATTACGGAAAACACTCTTTATCTATGCACAAAAACAATTTTTTTAGTAATGCTCAAATAACAACACTCAAAAAAGGAAAAAGGTTTTTTTTAACAAAATTGAAAGTAATACTTGAATGAAGCGAGTCTTAGAAAAATCTAGAACATCATTTCCTGTTCAATGGGTATTGAATTTACTCGAAAGTTCAAAATTTAGATAAAAAGATCTTCAAAGTGTCAATTGTTACACTTATTTAGCAGTTTATTTGTACCAATAATTCTAAAAATGGATGAATTATGCAGATACATGTATTTAATTTTTCAAGCTATTTACAATACTTGTTTGTATTTTTTTTTATAAAATGTAAAAAAAAAATATATTTTAAGTATTTTTACAATTTATATATCAATGCAAGAACTTCAAAACTGAAAAATTAAAATCGAATCTAACAATAGAGAGAGAGAGAGAGAAAGAGAATCTTTGTATGTGAAAAATGAGCTCTTATAAGTTTATTTGATTTTTAAATGCAAGAAAACTACATTGATGAATATAAAATCATTCGATGAAAAAAGAAAATTTTTGAGTGTACTATCGCTGCATATTTTACTTCTAAAGTTCTGAGTATGTTGCGTTCCCCGACTTTTTCATAATAGGGAATTTTCTCAAAACTATAATACGCTACTTCTTTTTTAAAAATACTTTTAAGGAACTATCTAAATACAAAAATTCAATTAAATTCACAATTGAACTTAAATGCATAATTATGAAAATCATTTAAAATGCAGCTTAAAGCAAGAAACGTAACTGAAGTGCGGTCATACTTAGAAGACTATATTGCAAAAAAAAAAAAAAAAAAAAAAAAAAAAAAAAAAAAAGAAAAAAAGTTTTTGTAACTTTTTCCCCCCCTTTGCAAACAATTAGGGAGTCAAGCATTTTATGTCAGATACAACGTTCAGAAGTTTCATTGTGTAAAAACATTCCAGCGAGACTATTCATCTGTAACAGGTCAATTGAAAAGTCCCCGGCTTGACACATAGATAGCGCTACTAGAATTAAATCCATATGTTTTTTAGTTAGCCCTAACCCTCAAAAGATGCGTGTATGAATTTGACATTAATCATTAGTTAGGATCATTAGTTTGTGAATTATAGCATTTTCAGTGAAGCAACTTTTGTTATTGTGAAAAAAATGGATAAAAAGGAATTTCGTGTGTTCATAAAATATTGCTTTTAGAAGGGAAAAAATACAGTTGAAGCAAAAACTTGGCTTGATGCCGAGTTTCCGGACACTGCCCCAGGAAAATCAACCATCAAGCATTGGTATGCTAAGTTTAGACGTGGTGAAATGAGCACCGAAGACGGTGAACGCAGTGGACGCCCAAAAGAGGTTGTTACCGACGAAAACCTTAAAAAAATTTACAAAATGATTTTGAATGACCGTAAATTGAAATTGAATGAAATAGCAGACACTCTAAAGATATCAACTAAACGTGTACATCATATCATTCACGAATATTTGGGTATGAGAAAGCTCTGTGCAAAGTGGGTGCCGCGCGAGCTCACTTTTGACCAAAAACAACGACGAGTTGATGATTCGGAGCAGTGTTTGAAGATGATCAAGCGTCATAAACCCGAGTTTTTGCGTCGATATGTGACAATGGATGAAACATGGCTCCATCTTTTCACTCCAAAGTCCAATCGACAGTCATCCGAGTGCACTGCACACGATGAACCCTCTCCAAAGCGTGGGAAAACTGAAAAGTTGGCTGGCAAGGTTATGGCGTCTGTATTTTGGGATGCGCATGGAATAATTTTCATTGACTACCATGGAAAAGGAAGGACCATCAACAGCGACTATTACATAGCGTTATTTGGACCGTTTGAAGGACGAAATCGCCGAAAAACGGCTGCATTAGAAGAAAAAGAAAGCGCTGCTTCACCAAGACAATGCACCGTGTCACAAGTCAGTGAAAACGATGGCAAAAATCCACGAATTGGGCTTCGAATTGCTTCCTCATCCACCGTATTCTCCAGATCTGGCCCTCAGTGACTATTTCCTGTTCTCAGATCTCAAAAGAATGCTCGCTGTGAAGAAATTTTCGTCGAATGAAGAGGTGATCGCCGAAACTGAGGCTATTTTGAAGCAAAGGGCAAATCGTACTACAAAAATGGTATCGAAAAGTTGGAGGGTCGCTATAATCAGTGTATCACCCTTGAAGGGAATTATGTTGAATAAAAAAAAAAACTAATTTTGCCAAAAAAATGTGTTTTACTATGGTAGGCTGGGGACTTTTCAATTGACCTGTTACGTTTAAGACTTTGTATGCACAATTAAATGACTAAGGGCATTTATTCAATCGCAGATGAAAAAGCTTTAAAACTGGGTGCAAGCCCTTTAGGAAACATAAAAGATATTTTCAGCCTGACCGACGGTAAGAGCCCGAGAGGTTTACGGACACCCACAAAGCCTTTTTCCGCTACAGGTGACCAGAGTACTGCTCATTCTCGATTTCCCCAAATGGTCAATTGACGTCATAAAACATAAGAAACTTGGATCTTTCTCCTTTCTTACACAGTCATCAAAAGTAACTATATCTTTTCGGATATTCCTATGATGCTAAGTGAATATAGAAATGATATTTCGTTTTAAGATCGAGTACTTTTTCTTTTCTGAACTGCGCATAACAGTGTAAAAATTGTTGCATTATCACATTCACGTAATAAAAGGGTTTATTTCTTCAAAGCGGGTAATAAATAAGCCACACCTGGGGTCAGCTGCTTTGGTGCATTCATTGAACACATGGCCTTGCTACACAAGTTGCATTGCAGTTTAATTTTTTTGGAATGATTGTTTTTATTACCGTACAGAATTGGCGTTGGAAAAAAAAGGTTGCATGTAAATTTATTATAAAAAAAAAATAGCATGTATTACTTAAGTTTTCCGTTGTTTTTGTAAGAACAAAAGGTTTTAAAAATAATTAGTTTAAAAGCATTTCATATGAAAGTTACAGCTATAAGTAACTGCTTAAAAGATAAATCCGCATTTGTAACACAAAATTTCATATATTTTCCTATTTTTACACTGCAGTCAAGTTGCATATGAAATTTAACTTTTCTGCATTTATACTTTTTATACAGGAAACATGCTTTCTTCCTGTATAAAAAGTATACCTGCTAAAGTGCTTCTATATACTATGTACAAGTGATTGCAATATAAATCCAAAATTGTCAACAATTCATTCATTTTGGTTAGTGCAAAAAAGTTGGAAATATTCCTCTTGTTTATAAATATGAAATAACAGAAAAAAAATATTACCGGAGAGCTGGTAGTGCAAGATTGTAATAGAGATGCAGAAAATTTTATGTTTTAGAAATACTTTTTTTTCAGTGAGTGGGAAATTTGGATAAACTGTACATTTTTTATATTCTTGATTTTCTGAGAGGTTTCTTATGATATAAAATAATTTTTTTATAAACATATTTGTTTCCCAGTAAAAAAAATTAAGAGAATTAATTTTTTGAAGCATTTCTTTTAAAGTTCTAGGAGGTAAATTATTCGCCTTGAAATGAATAAACAAATTAAGGACAATAAATGTACGAGACATTTTTTTTCTTCAAAAAGCTATGAAAAGTAACTGGTGAGTACCTAAAAAATCTGTTCAGTTTTAAAATGTATTTAATTTGAAGTCTCTTTTTCTGAACATCCTTCAACATTAATTTAAGATTTTTTTTTTTTTTTTTTTTTTTTAAGATGCAACAAATATTTCTCCTTGATGAATATTTATTATAAACAGTGTGTACTAACCAGTGTTTTATTGATAAATATTCTCGCAACCAAAAATCGTTCTATAAATTAAAAAGGTTAGTTTAATTATTACAGAATGCTGTGAAATCTTAAAAAAACTTATCTTATTTAGAATACCTCAAAGTAGAATTGACAATTAAATCTACAAACACAACAACCATGGCTGAAATTTGAAGCCATTAGAGTAATCAATTTATATCATAATATAGGAGGAAAATAACAAAAATGACAAATTTAAAAATATATATTTAGAATTATAATGAAATTGCTTTTAATATGCCATTCTGTTTTAATTATATCCATAATCTAGCTCGTCTGTACCATACCAATATTCGCAGTTATGTTCAAAAATCAAAACAACAAAATATCGTGTAAAAGTTAAAAATATTTTTTTATGTTACAGATTATAGATGGAACATAAATTAGTAGTCACGAGCATTTTTATAAAAGTAATTACAATAAAAGTTTAAAAAGTGATCAGCTTACGAACATAACAAGTAAATTGAAAAGTCCCCGGCTTGACACATAGATGGCTCTACTAGAATTAAATACATATGATTTTTAGTTAGTCCTAACCCTCAAAAGATGCGTGTATAAATTTGACAGCTGTCGGATCATTAGTTTGTAAATTATAGCATTTTGAGTAAAGCAATTTTTGTTATTGTGAAAAAAATGGATAAAAAGGAATTTCGCGTGTTGATAAAATATTGCTTTTTGAAGGGAAAAAATACAGTTGAAGCAGAAACTTGGCTTGATGCCGAGTTTCCGGACACTGCCCCAGGAAAATCAACCATCAAGCATTGGTATGCTAAGTTTAGACGTGGTGAAATGAGCACCGAAGACGGTGAACGCAGTGGACGCCCAAAAGGGGTTGTTACCGACGAAAACATTAAAAAAATCCACAAAATGATTTTGAATGATCTTCAATTGAAATTGAATGAAATAGCAGACACTCTAAAGATATCAACTGAACGTGTACATCATATCATTCACGAATATTTGGGTATGAGAAAGCTCTGTGCAAAGTGGGTGCCGCGCGAGCTCACTTTTAGCGTGGAAAACTCCAAAGCGTGGGAAAACGCAACAGTCGGCTGGCAAGGTTACGGCGTCTGTATTTTGGGATGCGCATGGAATAATTTTCATTGACTACCTTGAAAAAGGAAGGACCATCAACAGCGACTATTACATAGCGTTATTGGTCCGTTTGAAGGACGAAATCGCCGAAAACCGGCCGCATTTGAAGAAAAAGAAAGTGCTGTTTCACCAAGACAATGCACCGTGTCACAAGTCAGTGAAAACGATGGCAAAAACCCACGAATTGGGCTTCGAATTGCGTCCTCCTCCACCGCATTCTCCAGATCTGGCCCCCAGCGACTATTTCCTGTTCTCAGACCTCAAAAGAATGCTCGCTGGAAAGAAATTTTCGTCGAATGAAGAGGTGATCGCCGAAACTGAGGCCTATTTTGAAGCAAAGGACAAATCGTACTGCAAAAAATAGTATCGAAAAGTTGGAGGGTCGCTATAATCAGTGTATTTCCTTGAAGGGAATTATGTTGAATAAAAAAAACTAATTTTGCCAAAAAAATGTGTTTTACTATGGTAGGCTGGAGACTTTTCAATTGACCTGTTATATAATAATGTAAATAATAGCCTTTAACTGATAGCTAATATGACAGTTAAACTTTTTTAAATGCTGTACATAAAGACTTATCAACAAGGAAATCCAAGAGACATTAAAATTTGGAGACAAAAAAAAATGTTACATTTTTTCGAAACCAAATTTTGAACAAAGATATATTCTGTTAATATGATTTATGAATATATTTTTATTCTGCTGCTGAAAACAAAAAAAAATTCCTGTTTCTTTATCTACACAAATAAATGTTTGACGCAGCATTGCCTGCTTAGGCTATTGCACCATAAAACTAAATTGTCCCTCACACTCACTGCACAAATAACACCTTTTTAATAGATATTCCATTTTATTACTCCCATTCAATTCAACGCTAAATAATAATAAGCTAAAATTAGTATTCTTAGTAGCATTAGAAAATATTAACCCTCTCCTCACCACCAATGCAATATTTTAGAGTTCAAAAAGCCAAAGTAAATAAGTTATAAAAATATTTTTTAAGAATTGAGCAAATTTAAAGAAATTTTAAAGCAATTTACTGATTACTGCTTTATTAGTATAGAACGATGTGAATGAAAAATTTTTTGCAAAATATTTTTTGTAACGAATTATACTTGTTTGATTATCTTTAATTGCATCGAAAGTAAATGAAACAATTAGAATGTGTGAAAATCTAGCAAAACAGTATGAACAGTTGAGTTTAAATTGCAGTTTAATGGAAATGCATTTTTTATTTGAAAGCAGATAATTTTGTTTATAATATTTTTGTATAAGTTTTACAAGTAGCAGCATTATGGTACAAATTTCTAATTATAAACAGAGTCCGTTAATGACGTTTTCTTTACCATACCTGTCATTTTATAAAACCAAATATGAAATTGACAGCATTCACATCAACAAATGATGATGGTGGCTCGAATTTTTATATTATTGATTAAAGCGGTGCATTAACAGTTCAGAAGAGCGATAAACATGTTTCAAAAGAACTTTCTCATCTTGAATGAATTGGCTTGAAAAAAAATTGCTGTACGAATAAATTTGTTAATGATCATTTCAATTATACGAAATGCAATCTAACAATTAAATTAAACTAATGATTACAGATAGCAACCACGTTTCAAAAATAATAATAAATAATTTAATATAGCCTTTAAAATAAGGAGGATAAAACAGCTTAGTGACTGATGATGTGATTTTCCAGCTAACGATGTTCCGAGTACTGACCAAAAATAATTACAGGGAATACAAGGAAGTTTTAAGTTCAGGTATCATCGTTTTCGTCACCTGATCTTGGTTTAGAATCGCTCTAAAAAGTCCGTTATGTGTCATTAATGCAAACAAACATTTTGTACAATCTCTATTTGAATGTATCATATATTTTCTAATGTATCGTATATAAAATAGGGAAGGGGGAACGTATAATTGGGCCACTAATTTAAAAATCTTTATTTGAAAGCAATATTCTTAAACACTTCATACATCTTTATCTAAGTAGTAATTCAAAAAGTAAATATAAATCAGCTTTAAATAATAAACACATTTTAAAATTTTAATTCTGTAAGAGATTTTGTTCATACGATGGGAAGCTAACAGTGCACTTAAATTGAATCAATTTCTTGTGAAACCTGAAAAAATCATTACTAAGTGAAAAATATTTTATTAGACATCTTTAGTAATGGTTGTTTATGGAATTTGTTTGTCCAATGTAGGTGAAATTTTCTGTAGTAAAATTAATGCATTATTGAAGTGAATAAAAATGAAGGATTTGAATAAATGAATAAAATGTTCATTGAATTTCTTAGCAAAAGAATATCAAATATTATCGACTAATATTAGAAAAGAATTATCCAATTGAAGGAAAATATGTAAAATCTTTTTACATGCCTCTATCATTAGTTACGAGAAGGGAATAACATTTTAGAAATAAAATATACGTGGAATTTTTTTTTTCCCTCCAAATTCGTTACAATCACTTTTTGCATTCAACGAAAACAAATGCTTACGTCCTGTTGGGATTAAATTTAAAGGAACAAGGTTATTTAAATATATCCCGGTAATGAATGAAAATATTAATTATTAAAAAATAAGAGATGAGAAAGAAAGTGTTTCAACAAACTTCTCTACCATACTTATAAAAATTTAAATTTTCATCTTAAAATATATTGTAGCGAAACATCATTTCCCTTTCTCAGCGAATTTTTATTTTTATTTTATAGTGGCTAAACGTGACACAATTATTCCATTTTATCTTATATTGTAATAAATCCCTCTAAATTATTTTCATTCTGAATTGATTATTCAAATAAAAAAAATAATTTTTTTTTATTCGAATCGAATTCTGAAAATAAGATTACAAATATTGTAACTCAACAATAATGTATTAATGTCGCTCTTAGAAGAAACATAAGTTATATGTTTTTGAAACATGGTCACGTGACGAAGATGATATCTGAGCTTGACAGCCAATTCTCTTCTCACACCACTTTCCCGTAAGGACTTTGAACCTCGACCAATTTAAAACGAATTAACCCATTTCATAGAGGGTGTTTAGTGCAATGATGATTCGAACACTCGGCTGGATTAAAATATTGCGAGTCACGAGCTTGCGACATGAGTATTTAACTATCGTGGATACTGGACACCATTACAATGCAATTCGAAAACGTTATTATTCCCGATATATGTTTTATTCGAATAAAGATACTCACATAAATAAGCATCGGAAATTTTTTGTTTCGGTACATCAAGTTTATTTTCCATATTCTGCGTTGAATTTGAAAAACCCAATAGAATTCATTCCTACAAAAGCTTCGTTTTTCATAGCAGTTTTCTGAATTTTAATTGTTTTTTCTTAAAAATGTTTTACCCTTCTCAGATTAGCAAGCATATGCAGGAAAATGAAAACAACGAAAAAGCATAAACCTTGTGAAAATGCTGAAAGATTTTTTTCCCTCTGTAGTTTTAGAAAAACTTATTCACCTTTTCTTAAGATTTTAAGAAACTCAATTATGTTTTGAATTAAAATATATAAGAAATAACGTCGGGAAATTTCACCTCTCCGGTGCTTCCTGACGCTAGGCGCGGTTAAAACAAAACACAGGGGTAAAATAATTACGCGTTTTAAGGTTTTTAATTAATATCTTTTTAACTAATTGCAATATCGGACCGAATTTCGAATCTAAACCATTCTCGAATCCACTTGAATGCATACAAAAAATTTCATCAAAATCAGTCCAGCCGTTTAGGAGGAGTTTAGTCACATACACACGCACAGAAGATTTATATATATAAAGATTTATACTTTATCACTTATTAATATCCTATTACTTACTAATACTTTATCACATACTTGTATAAAATACTTTTAATGAAAATTACTTACATAAATATAATTCTCCTAATTAATAATTTATGTAATAATGTTCTTTAATTTCTTTAATTTATGACTTCCTTTATATCGTGATTCACAATAAAAAGGATATATACATATATATAAGTAGGATTTTCTAGCTAACTATCAAAATATTATTTGTATTTTTCAATGTACAGTAAAACCAGTTCCTCAGTTACTCGATAGATAGCATCACGAATCAGCGTCATATGATAGCTCGTGCAGTGCCACCTATTCCCGAATAAAACTGAGCGCCATTTCGTTCTCACTTTTTCCCCTCCACTTTCCGCTTCTCTTCTCCGCATTACCCGGGCAGAAAGTAAATTCCGAACGTCCGGGCGCGTACCCACGCCCATCGCCGATATGGGATAAAGATTAATTAGACAGCCATCTAATCGTCTGGGAAGAACTGTTTATTCCTAATAGAGATTACCTGTAAATAGTTCAATGTGTACATATCTCCAAATATTAAACGAAGTAAAACAAGTTGAGCTTCATCATTGAATTCCTACGAAATCACCATAGAATACGGTAATGGAATTACCTCCCTAGACAACCAGCCCTTTGCGTAAGAGCAAGTCAGTTTAGATTCGGGATGTCGAATCGCATCACTCCCCCGTTCTGCACGCACACACGTTCTACATATCTGTTCTCGTTTACATAGTGACATGCTAAAAGAAGCTCTGGCGGGTTCACTTTAGATGTCCCGCATAAATTTCAAATGAAAGAAATTTATAGTATTTCACCATTTTAGGGGTACAGCCCAGCCAATCTCAAAGAGAAATACAACCAATCTAGTCCCGCTTTTTTCAATTCCGTATATTGATTGAAATGAAACAATTACGTGACATTGAAATGAATGTTACTGTTTTCAATTTTAAATTACATTCTACATGTTCCATAAATTCATTTCATCCTGTTTACTTGTATATTAAGTAAATTAGCTAAAAAGGGAAAGAAAATTAGTGAATAAATAACCACTTATCAATTTTATTTGAATATAATAAAATATAATATGATTTCATATCGCAGTTATTATATACATAATTTGAATAATTATATCTTTATAATTAATGATTACTGTTTTTTTTTTCAGGTGTACGTTGGGGATGTTTTTAATCTGGGAAAATAATAAAAACTGATAAATAATAAATGTTTAAATTCTTGTTTTTTGAATTGCCATTATTAGCGGTATTTCGAAAATTTACCACGGCGTAATTAGCTCTAGTCACGGAACCCTGCAAAATTACAAATAAAAAAAAAATAATCTAAAGAACAGTAAAATATGTATAGAAATCAATTCATGCAAACGATTTAGCATGAATAAACACAAATGTGGAAATAGTACACAAAGAAATGGAACAGATTTCTGAAATTTTTAAAGTAATTTCAGGACTACTACTTTCTTAGTCAGGATATGTGAACGCAGTCTTTCCATTAGCTCAGAGGTGGGGTAAAAAAAGAAATGAAAAAAAAAAAAAAAAAAAAACAAAACAAATATAAACGATATAATTTCATTTTTATGACAATGTTAGGAAAAAAAAATTATAAAATCTGTTACTAAAATTTTCTTTATCATTGAAAATATTTCATCTATTTTCCTTCTTTCTTTCCTCTTTCTTTCCTTTATTCATGCTTTTAATCTTATAAAAGCACTAATCACATATTTAACACGTAAGTTTAATTTTTTCTTTTTGTTAATTCCTGGCAATTGGGACATTATATTCAGTAAAGAATCCATCGGTCTGACACTCGTTATTTGATTGTTGTTGTCTTAGTATAGAACGATGTAAATGGAAATTTTCCCAATTTTTTTGTAAAATATTTTCTGTAGCGAAATGTTATTTGATTACCTTTAATTGCAACGATAGTAAATAAAACAATTGGAATGTGTGAAAATCTTGCAAAACAGTATGAAAAGTGGGGTTTAAAATAAAATTAAATGGAAATGCATCTTCTATTCGAAGGCAGATGCCTGTTATGTTTTAAAACCAAAGTTGATATTGGCAGCATTCTCAACAGTGAATGATTTCCAATGATGGTGATTCGGATTTCAATATTACTGATTATAACACTGCATTGGAAGTTCACAAGTGTGAGATACATATTACAAAAAAAATCTTAACGAAATGAATGAAGTGGCTTAATGAATTAAAGAAATTACGATATGAATAATATTGTAAATGATAACTTTAATTACTTGATACGCATTCTAACATTGTAATTAAGCTAATAACAGTGAATAACATCCGTATTCCAGTTTCAAAATAGGAAGCATACATATTTTATTTCCATTAAAAAAAAATCCAATGTTATTTTTCTTATAATTTATGCTAATCTCGCCGATTTTTGTAAAAATAGATTTTGCAACATCGGTTGAGTAGGCCAAGATTTCGCCGGCTATGGCTTTATCAACAATTCGTTTCAATGAGATACGAGCTAGTGCAAATAATATTCATGGATTGTGAATGTTCATTTTAATTTAAAAAAAATGGAATAAGTCAATTTTTTTCTTAAAATTTCGGAATTTTGCTTTGTTGCTGAAAATATGGCAATACTGTCTGATTATTTGAATATTAAAATAATAATTAAAACGTCTTCTGTATTTGTAATTTAATTTTTTCCCCAAATTTATTAACGCGGCATTCTTATTTCGAGAATTAATTTCAAATAAACAAAATCGCATTTTTTATAGCTCAATTATTTCTTAAAATTTCATTCGAAGACTGAATATTTATTGATTATGAAAGAGAAAAATATTAAGACTGCATGTGCCTAAATGTATTAGTAAATGCGTTAGACAACAGCATTAACCACGTTTTTCAAACTATATTTTAAGAAAGAAATTTGCTGAGACTAAGGAATAAGCTTTATGAAATTTATTTAAAAAAAACGAAATAAATATATAATTAATTTTAAAATTAAAGGAAAATATAATATTCGAATAATTTGATTAATTTTTTTATTAATAAATACATTCGCATAAAAAAAAAATTTAATTATATAACAGGGATCATGTTGATAAAGGCGTATTTTTAAATATTATTTACCTTTTGAGATATAGTACTTTAGACAAAGATTCAAGTTGTATATGTTTAAAAACTAATTCCTTTTTAAAGTATACATAAATATGAATCATAGTATACATATAATAAACACTTGTAATTTTAAATCTTTATTATTCAAATCCTATTTTCATAACGCTTTGATAAAAAAATGTTTCATCTATGAAAGGAAGCTCAACATTATACAGATTTTAAGTAAAAGAAAAAAAAAATTAGAATTTAGCCTTTTTTTTTTATATTTCAATCCTTCTCTACGAATAAAAATGCATTAAGAGCGCTAAAAGGCTAAAACGGACAACCTAAAAAAATCACATTACACTCGCACCAATGAGAAACAACCTGTTTTCCTTTCAATTGTACCGACCGGAAATGTCCGCTGAGAGAGGAGCCACACCCATTACGCTCTCTCTTTAACGATATCCCAAACGAACAGATCTTCAAACAAACTTTAAGTCACTTCAGTTTAAATTTGGTTTTATAAATTTTCAATAAACCAGGATTTTATTTTTAATAAATGTTAAATCTTCATTCGTAAAATTTCAAATGAATTTTCCCCAAAAAGAATCATTATGAATAGTTGTTCTCTTAATGAATCATTTTAATTATTTTGATAACTTCTTAAGCCAAAAGAACACTTTTGAAAAAGGATTTTTAAGATCTTAATATCCCACCACCACAATAGCAATATCCTCATGTTGACGGGGTGCAGAAGTTAGGAAAGGATAGTGCCAATTCAGGTGTCGCCTTCGTAACTTGAACGAAGCTCAAAATTATTAGATCCGTCACTAATATCCCCCATATTGCTACCAGTGCGATGTTAATAAAAACCAAAATCAAATTAGCAAAATCCTAACCCAACTATATGCACCCCCAAATCGAACAACTACTACCCCTTCCCCATTCATTTACACTTCCTTTTCAAGAGCTATTTCTCTCACCCCGTAAAGATTCCTCTCTAAAACACGTACACGCAATTAACATTCATTGCAATACACTTCTTTTAATAAATTATCACTCTCAGTAGCAGTATTTCGAAGTTTTCATATGAAATTTCACAATTCGTCGTTCTATTGTTACACTTATAATTTTTCCACAGAAAAAAAAAATATATAACTCTGCTGCGATTGAAGGCTACGACTATTCGGATTTGTTTTCAGAAACGAGAGGCACTGCATTCGATAGAAGTTTTCACGCTTAACAACTGTCGGTCGTCGGCATTTAGCTCATGCGTACTTCTGGAATTAGACTGTTACTTATTATCTATAACCTCGTATCATAATTTACTCTTTGCGTTTTTTATTTTGTCGAATTATTCAAAAATGTAGTTAAGTGTTCTTAAATAGCTATATGTAGTAACCTGTAAAGACTTTCCCCCCATCTCTTACCATTCGTTGCCATTTAGAAGCATAACATATCATTTCCTATAACTAGTTCCTCTTTTGTATTGTATATAAAATTATGTGACAGTGATTATGTATTATTAAGTTCATTCAAAATATTCGGATTTAAAAAGAAAAAAAAAAAAACTTCGCTCATGTTTCTGTGTAAAAAACCTTAATTCACTCTGGGATTGTGTGATTGGAAAACTGTTGCAGTAGTCATTAATAATCGCTCGTACACTGAAATACAATCAGAATTTTGCTTTCGAAAAACTCACGAGTTGATTAGATGATAGACATATTGATAACAACTCCTATAAAATGAATAGTTTCAATGACTAAAAACAGATTTTCTGTGGGAAGATTAACATTTAGAAAAAGAGTTCTTCAGCTTTTTATTGAGGATTTCTTTCATTTTAATTCAAGATGTGTGGGGACGTTGAAAGACGTATGTTAATTTTTTTTTTGTTTCTTCACCCACCGTAAATAACAGACAAAATATACTAAGTTAATGGGAAAAGATCATTTTTTCCTTTCAAAGATTTGTCTTAAGAGGGCCCCCCCCCCCAGTCTTCTAATGGACATATTAGCAAAATAAAGTTTTTTGTTTTATTATTTTTATTTTAGTTCAGTCATAGATATGTATTCTCAGATATCGGTTTGTTATTTTATCATATGATACGCTTAAGTATATTGGCATTGTATGTTTACATATTATTTATATCAAGAATCCTAGAAAATTCACACGATGTAATTTTTGCTGAAATATTAAGTTAAATAAATATTTTTTCAATTCAGTAACCGAGAGAATGTATATGTAATATATATGCTGTTTATATTGCTTACCACCTGCAAAAATGTAGAATTTTTTTTTGCAGCTGTGAAATACTTTTTATACTCTTAAGTTTTAATGCTTTTAACTTTAATGTGTGAATTATTGACTGGATTAAAATAATTGTATTACAATGCATTGACTTTTTTTTCATACTTTGCCATAAGCAGCTATTGTAAAATTTCTAAGCTCATTGCAAGAAAGAGAACATATAGGAATTTGAATGGAGATTATTCTGGTATCAAAGGTGAGCTATCGATAATTTTATAATTTAGTACCACAAATGATGACAAGGATGCTTGAATTTGTACTTCACTTGCCTAATTTGCTACATCACATTAATAAAAATATAAAGGTTCAGTTCCATTTAACTTATGGCAGCCAGCAATTTATTATTCTGTCTGATAGGTCTTTGTTAGATTCAGAGCTGTACCAAGATTTTGCCTAGACTGTTACTAGTCATGAAGCTTGTAATTGTAACTTCATGATTTTGAATCACTGTCAAAGCTACATATGACATTTGAACAGGATCCTCATGCAATTAACTTACCTTTGAAGCTATGAAAGAGGAAAAAAAAAAAGTAAACTTTTTCTTTTGTTTCTAAAGGCTTGTTCTCTCTCCCAAAATTGGCCTATATGCTATATATGCCTGTTTGCAAAGTTCAGTTTTTTTGTTTTGTAAACTTAACACATGTGGCATTAAGGTCTAACATGATATGCATGAAATTTTGCATAAAAAACTTCATTGGGAAAAAATAAAGAAAACACTTACAATCCAAGCATGAAATGTAACAGCTCTGTTTTTTAAAAATTTCTGAAACAAAACAATTTATAATTTTTTTTTGGCAAAATTACTCTAAGTAATTTATATATATATATATATTAATCATGTGTTTTATGATTTTTTTTTGTAATTTATTAAATGTTGCATTTATAAATTCTGTAGAATAAATAATGTTTTCAAACATTTTTTAAAAAATTATGGACATTTTTATTCAGTTAAACAGAATATTAATAATAAAAACAGAATATTTTTATTTGCATTTTTTTATTTCATTTCCTAATCAAAATATACTATGATATATTTTATAGGTTATATTTTTGCTTTATAATATTCTAGATGAGTAAACTTATATGCCTTATTCTGTTCTTTGAATTTATCTTTTGTTATTTATGTTTAACTATACATTTTTAATTGAAAAAGAAATTTTTTAGAAAAACATATCTAATTCTTTTCTGTTTAACTGAATACATTTGTGATAGAATAAAAATTAGGATTCTCTCTTTATATATCAAACATTCAGTTGAGGAATAAGAAAACTGCAATCCTCATGTGGGAATTACGAGAGTGAAATATCAGCTTAACTATCGCGTAAAATATATTTGATTTTTTAGAAAAAAATCATGGGTACTTTTCCATTTCATTGGTGCAAATCTCGTCAAGCAGACTTTATTGGTGACGACACACAGTATATGCATTTTCCATTTGGTTTCAGTTGTGTCATTTTTAGCGATTTTATCACTTGTGCCTGTGAAATGGAAAAGTACCCAATCTTGTATATTATTGATGTACATTATTGATAATGATATCTTGAGAAGTAGTAAGAAATTGTTTCTCAGTCTGAATTATTCTTTTTCTCTCTATTTTAGTTTCTATTTAGTTTAGTTTATCATTGTTATCAGTATAACTTTCACTTTCATCTGTTAATGTATTGTTATTTTTTTTTTTTTTTTTTTTTTTTTTTATCTCAGGCAATTATTTTTAAAATTTTATCTATTTTTTAAAATGTTCTGTAAAAATTATTCTGTTTCATTATGAACATGATATTTTAATATGTAATTTTCACAAATAATGAGTAATTTTTATATTTTAATAATTTTTTAAATATTTTTTCAATATAAGTATAATAAGTTTTTATGTAATTCATAGTCTTTCTTTTTATTAAGCTAAAGTCATTATTAGAAAGGCTAGTTTTTTTTAAAAAAAATTGCTCATAATCTAAATTGCTATATTACATGTTATTGAAATATAACTGATATAAATTATGTATTAATAAGTAAAATGAAATAGTTATTGTTTCTTTGTAATATTAAAGTAAAATTGCATTCTTTTGAAAATGATTGGAAGTTATTCTTGCATAGAAAATCTAAAAAATGCATTGTTAAATTAATTAACATGTTGAATGTGTATCACTTTGTAAATTAAATGCTCATTAATTTTTTTTAAAAAATTTGCCTCTTATATAAAAATGCTTTATTTTTACAGCATCTTACAGATTTAGTGTATTATTTTTCAACTGCCTTTTGACATTTGGGTCATATTATTGTTTTGATATGCCTAGTGTTCTACAAGATGAAATGGAAAAGGTTTGTGTTTTATTTATATTGATGTTATTTTTTCTCAACCATATTTTATGACAATAAGAGAACATAATATTAAATTATGTAAAATATTTTTTATCTAAATCTTTTTATGAATTAGAGTTCTTTTGTTTAAAAAATAACTGAGGATTTATTGCTTAAAATTGTAGATTTTATTAAAATTTATTGAGGATTTGTATGGTTGATCAATTGAAATAACACTTTTTTGCCTCCCCCCCCCCCGGGAAAAATAAAAGTTTTGTAAGCAAATCTTTAAATCTCAAACTTGCAAATGATTAAATTTTTGAAACCAGTGAGTGCTAACTCACTGGTTTGGTTATAGCAATAATTTTTACTGTGCATTTAGCATTTTGTAAGGCCGCTAATTATTGTTGGTTTTTGTAATTGTTTTCGTGGTCATCATTACAGTTCCTTAGAAACTTCTTATAAGGCTGCTATGATATTTGAGAAGACTTCATTGACAATTGGATTCTTCAAAATAGGATTGAGCCAAGTAGTTGGATGTATTAATCAGGCTGGTTATATTGAGCAATAGGCCATTACCTTATTATTTTTTTTATAAGTTCTACACTATTAGATTTATTGTCTGCTATACATCTGCTATAATAAGCCATATGAATGAGGCTTTGCAAAGATTTCAGCAGTATTTTTTTTTTCTTTTTTGCTGCAAGCTTTGCATCCACGAAGTCACAGCCCTTGAAAACTAAGTTATATGATTGCAAGACAACATTGGTTTATTGTTTCACAAGTCCAAGTTGTTCATTCAGCTGATAGGTCTCATATCTTTATGCATATTTCTGAATTGCCCTTATGCTGTCACTAAATCTTTTATCAGTCGTGGGACATATGGTAAATAAAGTACATAGTTCAGGTTTGTGTATCACAAAATATTAGGAGATTTGAAATAATGTAAATTTTCAGTTGAAGTTGAAGTCTTGAAAAGAAAATCAATTAATTATATGTTGTGTGCATATTGAATTTCAATTAAAATAAATTTTCTTAAATTCATTTTTTAGTAAAGAAATGTGTATTTGCCTTAAATATAATAATATATAAAAATTTACTACATGATAAAAAATCAGAACTTTATATTATTATCCTTTATTTAGTTTAGTACAAGCATGCATTGCAAAACCTGGAGAACTTTCACAGATTAGTAATTGTAACATTCAGTATGGAAGTATGGAATCGCTAGCCATTCTTGCATTTTATCACCTTCAGAAGCAATAATTTCATTGTATGTTTATATATTGTATGTATATTAAATTTCAATGAGAAGCTTTTTTTTTTTTTTTGAAAAATTAGTTGTGTTTGTTTGCACTTAGATATATTCATTATGTCTTAGTTCTTGTTATTATCATTATGTTATAAAAAAATTATTTAAAGAAATTATTTACTCTATTGAGTTGAAAATTTTGGCTAATGAAGTGATATTATATTAATAAACTACATGGTATCTCAAATTAAAAAAAAAATTGATATTAGTGTTTGTAACTTAATAATTCAGTATCATATAGAATTAAAAGGGGGAAAAAATGATCAATTTTTAAAAGATAATATATAAACATTTAAAGAAGTCATGTAAATATTTTAAACTTTTGATCTTGAATCCAATTATCATAGGCGATTTGTTAATTAAATTTCATGACTAATAGTAAAAATATTCAGAATTAAAAATATTTATTTTTTAATTATTGGAACGAAAAATTGTACATAGTTTTAAAATTTCATAGTCATTCATTCTTAAGATCCTATGTTTTTAACAAGAATTATGTTCTTAAAACAAAATTTGAAAATAATTTATTAAAATAATAAAGTAACCATTGATAGGAGAAAAATTCTCTGTATTAAGTAATGATCGATCTTAAAAAATGTTTTTTTTCAACTCATCATTATATGTGACGAATAATCTAACAATAAATTTGTTTAAAATACACTGTTGTGATATACAAAAATGAAATTAGATAAACTATTAAATTGATAATATAATAAATTATACTTTAGGAATTAGTGTTTATCAAGTATCATTAAATCAATAAAGATAATCATTTGTCAATATTATCACCAAACATTCTAAATTTAAACTGTTTGAAAAGTGTATATATATATATATATATATATATATATATATATATATATATATATTATTTAATTTTACTTGTGAAATTGTATTGTTTTGACATTATTTAATTTGATTTTTGTTGCCACAAATGCAGCAATTTTACGTTTTTTACAAAGCTAAGAGCTTTTACTTTTCTGTTTTTTTTTTTTTTTT
Organism: Nephila pilipes; assembly: GCA_019974015.1. Taxonomy (NCBI): domain Eukaryota; kingdom Metazoa; phylum Arthropoda; class Arachnida; order Araneae; family Nephilidae; genus Nephila; species Nephila pilipes. Next base: position 657,474 of record BMAW01070857.1, on the reverse strand, counting down.
TTTTTTTTTTTTTTTATATTATAAAATTTGTTCATTATTGTATGTGGACTGTAACAGGTGTACATTGCATAATTGTATTAATGGGAATTTATATTTGCTTTTATTGATATACAAATGTCAAAGTTTAAATTATTTTTATTAATTTTATTTAATAAAAGCAATTTACTGAGTGTTAAACTTGGTACTTTACATGATAAGATTGTTTTAAAGATACTTTTGGTTGAAATTGTAAAAGAGGATCCGTAAACTAAACTAGTATCTTATAATTAAAAAATCAGTGTCTTTACAATTATTTCCTCAAATGATCTAAAATTTAACTTGTGTTGAAGAAAAATAGGGTTGTAAATAAAGTGATTGGGAAAGTTATCAGAAAACCAGTGGTGAGTTGAATGCAGCCTGTGATCTGTACATTCCTGCTTTTAAACCATTATTTATAGAACTATTGAAATATGCTTATGGGTATTTACACTTTTACAATCACCTTTTTTTCACCTGTTTTAATTTTTGCTCCTTAAATTTTACCTTTTTATAAAGTAATTTGACCCTATTTCCTCAATTTTTGTATCCTTCTCATTATTTGACCTAAAATGAGCCTTTTTGTATGTATATAAGCATTTAGTACTAAAATTAATGAGATTCTTTATCATAGGATTGGCACTGCAGTAATGAAACAGGCAATGGAACTTGCTGTACTGATTGCTTAGGAATATCTCCTAGTGATTATAACTTATTATATGCTGTATACTCATGGACGTAAGTTTTCATAATATTTTAAAAGTTTATTTATGATGATAAGATTTTTGGAAATATTTAGGTTTTATATGGCTACTCTGAAATGTCACAGAAGTTATTGTAATTATGCAAAAAATACATATATTGTAGTTGAAAATTTTCTTTAGTGAAACAAAGTTTCAGCTGAGTGATCTAATAAATCACAGTGCTTAAAAATTACAAGTTTTTTTTTTTTTTTTATATAAGACCTTTTTTCATTCCAAAATCTGAAATAAATATCTATTTTTAAAATTAAAGTAATTATTAAGTTTTGCTTTCTTTAATATTTTGTGATAAAGATTTGTGTTGAAAGGTTTGTATTGAAGAGTAACTTTCTGATGATACAAAATATTTTAACTGGTTGGTATGGCTCAATATTTTTAAGGTGAGATGTATAACTCACAGCAACCTAAATAATTATAAGAGTAGATTTTTAATTGGCAGAGATTAAAAAAAAAACTCAGTTCCAGTTGTTTCCATTAAAAATATTTTTTTATTAAATTATCTGAGATCATAAAATCAGTATGCGTTACGTAATAGGAAATAGTGTCGGGCAAATAAAATGAAATTTTTTTGAAACATATTTCTTGCAAATGCTCATTTTAGTATGAATATTAACAAGTAGCTTTTGCATTGAAATGAACCTTGACATCACTGCATTTTTTAGTTCTTAGTATAGTAAAAAAAATGTTTTCTTAATGTTATCAATGTACTTGAATAATTACAAATAAAACACTTGAACCTTATAGATACAGGAGCTAGGTACAGAAATGCCAGATATTTATAACATGTATGAATTGTTATATGCAGTTGGTATGGTCTTAATTAAATGATTTCTTTTCTCAAATTTCGATATCCATTAAGTTTTTGTCATGTTATGAAAAAGAAAAAATAATTGTACAATTCAATAAGGGCTTGATATTAAAGAATTGTGTTTGAACTCCATATATGTTTTCAAATTGGGAAAGGCTATATATTTTTATTATAATGTTACTTTATTATTCTGTAGAAATCAGCATATTAATTTCTATTTGAATCAGTTCATTTTGAATGAATGTAACATGCTCCTTGCCATGTCTATTTTACTGTATTATGAAATTGATATGTAATTTTTCTGTTGACGTAAATGTTGTATTTGTCAAATATTTGAAGATTTTCAGGATGCAATATGGTTGAAAGATATACAATACATACAAAATAATTTTAATATTGGACGTTTTTTTTTTTTCAAAATGTCCCAAATTAAGAATCTGCTTTCAGACACTAGGCCGAGGCAATCTTAAATAAAATCTTAATAAAACTAGCTATAAAATATTTCAAGAATTTTTTTTTTTTAAAAAAAATGTTTTGTTTTAGGAATGCTGTTGTGGTGATCTTTGCTGGAGTTTTTATTGATAAATATGGAAACCAAAGTAAATATGTTCTTATTTCACTCTAGTTTTCATATAAGCATACTTTTTAAATATTTTTTATGCTATGTAATTTACGATATGCAATCAAATGCAGTGTGTAAGATGTAATGAAATTTCTTTAAAATTTTCTTAATATTTCACTATCTAAATACTCAGTTTTAATAGCAGGCAGATGATACTAAAATTCTGTCTGCTTTGCATTTTTTTTTAAATTTATATTTCAAAATTTTTTCCTGATGATTTCTTGTTTTTAAAGACTAACTAGCCATCTTCATTGTCATATTTATGTAAAGCAAGAGTATGTAGGTATTTTATTTTAATGTTTATATGTTTCTGCTTCTTATAATTAAACTAGTTAAAATATTATATATACTGAAATTTTTGTGCTTTCCAGTTTCTTTTAATTTGTATTATTAAAATCTATGTCACTTTTATTATTATTTTATGATTACAGTTTGATGAAATCAACTTCTGTTCGTTGCTCTTTTGTAGTGTTGTTCTATCCTTTGACAACCATGAAGTTTAACTTTTCATGTGAAATGTAAAACATACTGGATGAAATTGTTTTGATGTTGTAATTCAATTATTGTGTGTAATGTATATGAAATATAATTAATGCTTATATGATTGTATTCATGCTTTTTTAAGCAGAAATTACAAACATAAATATTTTTGTACTGTAAAATTTGCCCTCAATACCACTCATATACATACACTGAAATACCAGAAAAACTATTATAGTGGAGCTATGCAAAATACATAAAATCACATATATACATGTTTTGTTTTATGTGCCATTGTTTATGTAAAATGATACATACTTGATAAGTTGTCATAATTGTTTACAGCTCATGAATGACAAATAATAAAAGATTAAAGAGAATTTCAATGGAGTGTCATAGTTGATACTTGTAAGATAAGTCCATAATGGACATCCAAACTTTAATTCTTTCTCTGAAATACATTTCAGAGGAAGAATTAAAGTTTGGATGCTCATGATGGACCATTGCTTGCATATACCATGACAACAACAATATGGCCTTAAAAAGATATGGCTAAACATGAACACAGTCATCAGCTATCAAATATTATTTCATGTAATAGGTGTGCCAAACTCTTGCAGATAATATGATACTCCACTGTCAAAGCCTTAACAATTATCAGCATTCAAACTGTGTTTTGTACTTTGCTAAATATTATCTTTAAGAGCAGTTTTAGTTTAATTTTTATTTATGTCACTAGAAGCAACACAAGGGCTATATTGGCGACACATCTCATGATTTTGAACCTCGGTCAAGTGACGAGGATGACACATGAGCTGGCACCCCCTCTCCTAACTTTCACACCACGCCAAAGGGAGGACTTTGGGCCTTGACAGATTTAACGTGCATCAATCCCGGCAAAACGGCAGGTCTTTAGCGGCCAGGGCTCGAACCTGCGATTGAACAAAAAATGCTGGCCACTAATCCGAAACAATGACCACTAGGCTACTGCAGCCACTGCTTTAAGAGCAGATGGCTTACTTGAGTCACACTCTGATGAATGTACGACACAGAGCTATATGAATCTGGTTTGGGTGTGATAATTGAAAATGAAAATCACTGACATTGATAATTGAAAACAACTGCCATGATCTGATGAGTGATGTTTACAGCTATGTCAGGCAGATAGAAAGATTTGTATGTGGTGTAAAATACCATGTATACCATTGTCAACAGAAAATTGTAAGGGCTGCTGGAAGTCAGTAATGGTAATGGGTATGTTGAGCTGAAAATCTCTGAGATTTTTGGTAAGTAGTATCCTTCCTGAAAAGTTACTCATTCGTACTTATGGATTAGGTCTGATCCAACAAAATATTGCTTTTTTGCATAAATTTCTCAATACTACATACTGTTTTCTGGAGCATTCATTTACGTTTGATATTTTGCCATTTATACTAAAGACTTTAGAAATGAATGTGATGGAATATAGTTAGAATGCTATGTAATACTTTATCGAGTGGAGAGATCAAAGATCTCAGATTGCACCTTCATTGTGTAATGCTCTGCAAGAAGTATTGTATGCGTTATGCATACCATACCTCCAGGAAATACTATTTACTACATATTTTCATGGATTTGTAGAATCCTTGTTTTTTATTTACTTCATTTTCATTGACTTCCAAGGTACTGGTGTACTAGTGTTTTTAGCTGTTGATTGTATATGTATAGTATTTTAAACAAGAGAAATGTTATACACTTTCAAATGCAACGAGAAAATCCGTACATTCAGTCATCAATTTAGAGTTGCTTTGTGGAACATTGTATGAAAGAAAATGTATAATTGTCCGTATTCATTAATAAACTGAGATGGTTTAGATTGCTGACAGTATATTTAACTGCGTTTTCATTATCATTAAAGTGCATATAAATTTTGATTAATGATTATTATTAGGTTGTTCTATAGTAACTTCGAAAAAACATTAATATTTATATAAGAATTTTTTGTAGATTTCTTTAAGACACAAATTTGGTGTTATTTTGCTTTATCAGCAAAACTGTTATAGTAAAGATGTGCTTTGGTATTTTTATATTTTATTATTTTGACTGTATTAATACATGCAAGGTGTGGGTCTTAAATAATGAGACTGACAGCTGTATTACATGAAGTATTCTCTTTTGAATTCATGACCTCTTGCTTCTGTAAACAAACCCGTATAGATGTAGTCTTCTTTTGCATTTGAGTTATTTTTTTGTTTCGCGGGAAAAAGGGTAAGTCTAATAATAGAACTATGAATTGTGAAATTTCACTTGAATCTTGGAAAAACAGCTACTGAAACTTATAATTTATTGAAAGAAGTCTGTGCCAATGAATGTTTATTGTGTACGTGTGTTTTTGAGTGGTTTAAGCATTTCCAAGATGGCTGAGAAGATGAAGATGATTCATGCATGGATCGCCTTTCCACGTCAAAAACGGATGTCAATATTCAAAAATTAGTGATCTGGTTTGATTTGACAGCCAATTAAGTATTATTGAGTGACCTGATGGGAAAGAATTGTCCAACTGTTGCTTGTGCATGTCATAAAAGTCAACTAAAAAGTGTCTGGTGGTATTGCTTGGGTACCCTGCCCCTGGGGATTATATCAGGGAACCTCAGGGGTTTGCCTTCTTTAAGTAGGTATGGGCATCATGACCCCAAGGCATCCTAGTGATTGTTTTCTTTTCTGTGGGCTTTACTGTCTGCGGTAAACATGAGTGACTTGCCACAGGTATACTTTATCTAACCTTCTCTATTTTCGATCCTCCTTTTCAAACTTTTTATCTGTTTTCCATTTTTTTTTCAAGTGTCTGTCCAACACAAAAGACTTTGCAGGCTGCTTTGGAAAAGCATTTTATTCCGGCGGGTCACATTATATATGTGTGTGATTAATTTCGTTTATCCCTTCCTTTTTAATTTGGGCTCTTTTTATTGCTAATTCAAATTCTCAAGTTAAAAATTACTATTACTTTCATCTCTTGAGTTGCAGGAAGGGAGAAATCCTTCTATCTCTAGAGAAATCAAGAACATTCTACAGTAAATTAAGGAAAATTGTATTGTATTGAATTAAATATACTTGCATGAAATGTAATTTTTAAAAAAACTGCCCGCAGTTACAACATAATGCTGGTGCTAAATTATTAGCAATCAAAAGACACCAAGCAGTTAGTCTGGAATTATGCGCTTGGACAAATATGGTAGGCTCGCTGCAGACAGACTGGCTGCTTCAATTTTACATAATCTGCATGTCACATTACCTCCCTGCATCTAGTGATGCACAACCACACTTTTCAGTATATTTGCAGTTTAAGTATGCTTTGTCACTGCACTTTTTAAAATGACTGATAATTTAATAATTGTATCTGAGCTGGAATGTAGAAGAAAAATTGTAACAGTAGTTGAGTAAATTTATTAAGATATTCCCATAGTAATGGGATATGATATAAGCACATTATAGTGGAATGTTCTTTGTTTTGTTTTATGCGCAATAAATTGTTTTAATATTTATTAAGATGTTCCAGTTCTGCTGCCCACAGGTTTACACCGGTTGGGTCATGGGTTGGCTAGGTTTGGTCTAACCGCAGTTACATTTTGTTTAGTGCAGCATAGCCACATCTGACTCTTTTGCCATTAAACTTCACTTTCACACACTATCCCAGCTTCCAACCCATTTGTATTATTAATGAATATTTAAAGATCAAAACACTCAGCTCCTTCTTTATATTGCAATATATTTTGAAAGTTATTATTCATTGTAATGAAGTTTTTAAATTTTTAATAAAAATATCTTTACTTTTTAGTTGGTGCCCTTCTGTTTTCTGCTTTATGTGTTATTGGTTCATGTGTTTTTGCATTTGGTACTCATTATAGAGGAACTGATTATATGGTTCCTTTAATGCTTTTTGGAAGACTTGTATTTGGAGCTGGTAATGGATCACTAACAAGTAAGCATGCATCAATGTTATGAATTTATACTTAATGATATTTTTATAAATTAATTTTTAATAATTAAATAGTTTTGTGTCATCTTATAATTGCATGCATCATACTGATTTTTGCTTAGTTCTTAGTAAATAAATTCATAAATATTTCAGTGATTTTTTAAATATTACTTGTATGATTTTCTCTGTCTGTTCCTTTATTAATTCTTTTATTTATAATTTCATTATTTATATTTTTCGTATGCATTTCAGTTCTCCCTTTTATAGTTGTAACTGTGTATTAAAAAATTTCTTTATCACAATTATTTTTAGTCACCAAAAGTGCTATTGTTTTAGTTGGATCACTTTTGGCGTACCAGATCACTTTTCGATTTTTTTATGTTTTGCTTTAATTTTAATTACATTTAGCTGAAATATATTCAATTTAATAGTTTATCGTTTGCTTTAATTTTAATTACGTGTAGCAGGAATAATATTCAATTTAATAATTTATCATTTTGTTTAATTTTTACCTGTAGCTTAAATTTATTAAGTTTAATAATTTATCATTTTCTTTAACTTTAATATTGGAAAAGATTACTATTGTCCATTTCTTGATATTTCATTGTTTACTTTAATTCTTATATTTAATTGAGTTACTTAATAATAATTACTAAAAAAAAAAAAGCACACTTTGGATGGTTAAATCCATTCTTTGCAAAACTTTGTATAGAACTTTTTTTTTTTTAAAGTTTGTTTTCTCAAAAGTAAGCAGTTTGAAGTTCTGAGACTGACTCAGGAAAAATGTTGGTTAATTTTCTCACGGGAAACAATTAAATAATATCTGTAATTACTTAAGTATTGACTTAAATGACTCATGACTTTTCCCAGTTTGAAACACTCTTTATTTTTTAAAATTTCTGTGCAATTTATTGATTACTTGTGTTTAGTATTTTTTAACAATGCTCAAAATTTTTGCTCCATTTTAAAGAAATACGACTTGAAATTTAAAATATTTTAGAAAGTGGTATGGAATTATTTGTATTGTTATGGAGAATTTTTCCTCTCTGAGTGTGTGTGTATGTATTGAAAATCAAGTTCAAACAGAGGATAGCGACAAATATCATTTTATTCATAAATCTTCAGGACAACACACAAGAAGCATATCTTAGACAATAGCCACACTAATGCACAAATACAAAATACATTACTAGTACAGATTGGCAACACAAACACGTACAAAACAGCTTATGTAATAACATTCCGCTCACAGCACAAATCTCCACAGTATTACTTAGCACTCAGAAGGCAAACTCTAAAAATAGATCAACTTTCTCTGGCTCTTGGGTATTTATAACTTTTCAGCCAGGCGTGATGTCACACAGAAAAATTCAAGAAAAGTCTGTAACTTTCTTCCTGTTCGATTTTTCTTCTAGATTCTTGCACCTTCAATATCTTTCCATTCATTGCCTAATAGTCACCAAGGGGAAGATCTAATGGTCACCAATTGCTTAAACTCTCTTTTTCTTTATCTTTCTTTAACTCTTATCTTTTTCGTTATAAGAGAGGCCTTTCTGGGAAGCACCAACTCATGTTCGTAACAGTATTGCGTTGACTTAAATTTAACTTGTAATGTAAAAATTATGCATTAAGTTTTTAAATTGTATCATATGCCTTCAGAGTATTGCTCAATAATTAGTGATAAAAGAATAAAATATGCCTTATAACTGTATTTTCTTTTATGAAGGTTTTTAGAATGAAAAATGTAATAAAGTACTTCCTAAAATGTATGTTATAAATTGCTATTCTCATTTCATGCTTGAAAGCAAATTAATTGGTTTTACTAGTTAAAACTGCCTATATGAAATAATATTGAGAAAAATGTTTTATTTATATGTTTAATTGGAATTCACTTCATTTAGTATATCTACGTTGCATGCATAATCAATGTAAGTGAAACTTTAAAAAAGATTCATTGAGGGAGAGTACGTAATGGTGGAACAGATTACTGTTGAATCTTAATTTTAAATGTTACTTTTAAAATGCAAAATAAAATTGTGACACATTTTAAAAATATTTCTATTGAATAAATTTAATTTAACCTTTTGTAATATGAAATATAATTATTATAACTAATGTTGGAATTCAGCACATTTTGTAACCAATTCCTAATTTTGTATTGAATTTGAAAAACTAACTAATTATTTAAATTGCACTTATTTATTTATTTGATTACTGGTAAAATTCGAGCAGGAACTCCACAGGGCAGAATTTTAAGTCTAGAATTATTCAACCTGTTTACACATGGCATCCCTCAATATGAAAATATCAAAATTTGTTCATGACACAGCAAAGGGGGGGGGGGGGGGGGGGGGGG
>BMAW01070857.1:603205-648377 GCA_019974015.1 Nephila pilipes | reverse complement strand
AAAAAAAAAAAAAAAAAAATATATATTTACTACAAGTTTGAATTTACCTACTTATCCTCCAATTCTGGCTCATAAAATGGATAATTTTAGTGGTCATAGAAAAGTCTTCAACAATAATATTTAGAAGAAGCAACTTACTTTATAGAAATAGACTTGAAAAATTGTGAATCTTCAACCAATAAACTGGTGTAACCAGGTTATATCTTGAAATTTTACTGGATCAAAAACTCTCATACCATTGCCATATTCTGTCAAGCAAGAAAAATTATAGATTCACTTCTTTCAGTTTAAAAGATTGCTTGGAAAAAGATCTGAAAATTCACTTAAAAACAAGCTATTAATTTATGAAATGTACACCCTGTCTTTGATTACTTATGCAAGTCAAATTTGGAGAATCTACAAAAGTCAACCTTGGAATCCCACTGATAGGATAGAACAAATTTCTAAGATTCATAGCAAATGCACCTATATACATCAAAAGAAAAAACCTACATAAAGAACTTCAAGTTGAACTTCCCTTAACTTACTTCCTCTTTCCATAAATGGCATTATGAATCACAATAATCCTACAATTAATAGCCAACACCAATTTCAAAGTGTGCTAAGTACCTATAATTATGCATTTTCAAGCATCTAAGATTAAATTGGTGTTTTGAAGTGACTTTTAATTATAAAATTTTAACATATATCACACAACCAGGGTTCTGAGACAACACAACCCTGTTGGTTGACCGTTAAAGGATTTGGCGCCTTTCATTTCACTTGGACCTAGAAAGAGAAGCCCCAGGCTTCTGAAATTTCAAATCTATGCATTGCCAAGTGTTAATTTAACCAGCTTACTTAAAAAAAGATTGAGATTTTATTTGTGTTGTGAAATAGATTATTGAGGATAAATTACAAATCCTCTGAAACATGATTAAAGGCAAAGAAAATTACTAGTGTAAATGCCGATCTACAACTAATATGGAAATATCTCAAATAAAAATTTTATTTCTTTTTGAGGAGTTATTAGTAAATGCTTAACTATTAATATTATAGAATGTTTTTAGAGAATAATTTAGTTTTGTTCACCTTTATTTGAGTATTAACTGTATTTGGATGCTATAAAAATTAAATGCCTTTCAGTATATTTCTTTCCTTTCCTTCCCTATATTAAATAAAACATTCTTTAGCATAGCAAACTGGTATTAAAAATTATTTCAATCCCTTTACTGTTTCCATTATTTTTATTATATATGTTGATTGAAATTTTTGCTATGAATTGTACATGTGCTCTAAAACAATAACATTTCCTCTGCAATTAAGTTTTCCCTTTTTATATTTTAAACAATATGAACCTCTGTTTTATAAGTTTTGAAATCAGTTTTTATCAGTTTGAAAGTAAGAATTTTTGGAAATTTTTTATTGAAATTGTGTCATTCTAAAATAAGATGTTTAAGTAGTCTGATGTTTGATAGATTTAAGAATTATCAATTTGTACATAGGTATTGTCTTTTCTGACTAAAATAAAGAATGTGAGATGTAAAAATGTCTTAATTGATGTATTTTTAAAGTTTTAATTAGCTTTTACTTCGTATTTTTTGTCTTTTTTTGAAATATACCTTGAAGTTGAGCCTGTGAAGGGAGAAATAATTATTTTTCAAACATGGTTCCTAAATATTCCCCCCCCCATTTGGTTAGGAGAGTAATTTGAACTTTAATAATACAGATTTCTATCCATTTTTAAGCAGCTTTATTTCTCAATCTGATTTATTTTATTTTCAATTTAGTTGTTCAAAACAGAATAACGTCTTTTTGGTTTGCTGGTAAAGAACTGGCTCTTGCATTTGGTTTTACTCTGGCATTTTCAAGACTTGGAAGTGTGCTCAATTTTTTCCTTACAGGACATTTAACAGATGCTGTAGGATTGAAATACACATTGTGGATTGGTAATTACTTGAAAACATTAATTTTCTTTTTATTTGTAATCTAAAATTAAGTATTTCTTTTCGAAACTATTTATGATGATATTCTTAAAATTTTCAGATTTTTTGAAATATTTTGGGAGAAAATAAAAGTTATGTGTTATTGAATAATGTCTAACTCATTTAATGCTTCTTATTAAATAAAAATGAAATATAATTATTAATTACTGTTTTTATGTCAAAAAATTGAATGTAATAAATTTTTCAAAAACTATTGAGATTTTGACATAAATGAAATAAATTAAAATTTATTTACTTAAAAATAATTAAGATAACTTAAAATTATTTATTAATGTATATAAAATTAAATGTAAGTAAATACATTGTTTTAATGAATTTGTTTTTAGTATTCTCCACAAAAGTAATGAAAATGTTTGCAGATCCTTTACATATATTTGTAATGATCTAAATCATAATAATAAGTTTTGAAATTTTTATTATAATAGTTTTCAATAGTTTGTTTTCCACAGCATGTTTCTGAAAATATGATTTCCTTTTTAATCAGATAAAGAAAATGGTTGAATTTTAAACTAATTTTATATGAAACTCCTCAGTTGTGAGTCCTTCAGTAAGTGACTTTGTTTATATATATTTAGAATATCCAAATGATCTAATTCATCTTATAATGTAAGAGTTTGCTGAATAATAGGAATTATCTGGTATTTGAATGTGACTGTTAACGACTGCTCTGCTGTGTTTTCCGATTGTTACATATTGTTTTGTTTTGACATTTACAATTAGTGTTGAATATGTATGTTATACATTGGCTGTTTAAATATTTTTGTATTTGCTTTAGTTTTCTAATTCTTTTTTTCAAATGGAATTATCTCTTAAAAATATTTTGAAGGTGCTGGACTTTGTGGGCTAGGATTTATTTCTTCCATAATTGTTGGTTGTATGGATGTCCATGGAGTTAAGAAAATGGGCATGATGGATCTTATTAATACTCAATCTAAGGAAATGGTAATGAAAAATATAGATTTTAAAATTTTGTTTGTATATTCTGTTTTGTAGAACACTCAAATAAATGTTGTATAGATGCTTTTGGATTATACCTAAATATTATTAATTTTTTAAAAAACTCTTTATTTTAATTTTTGTGTAAATAACCCTTTTAAAATTTCCATATCTTAAAAAATGCTTGAAGATCTGTTATTTCTGTAAATTGTCTTGTTCTTGTTGATGTGTGCAATCAGTACCAATTTAGATGAACAATAAAGGTATATTACTTTAGTTAAGTATTTATCAATTCTTTTACTGTTCAAATTAAAGAAAAAAAGATTATTTTTTTCTTATATACTGTATTTCTATGTGCATTAGACTAGGGGGGCTAAACCATGGCTTTTGTGCCAAACATGATGACAAGTGGTGTTTTTGTGCCAAACATGATGACAAGTGAGCCATCATGGTGTCAAGTTTTGAATCAGTTTTTGTAAAAGCACTTTGTGTGTTTGCGATTTTTTTTTTTTTAAAATTCTATGTGATGTGATGTACGTATATGCAATGTTTTTGTTCTTTTTAAGCATTTTTTGGAGTTTTGCACTTTTTCCGGCTCTTTAAAATTTTTTTTATCCATTACAGTGCAAAATAAAATGATTATAGAAGTACAGTGAGTGATTTAGTAAATATTTGGAAAAGGAGTTATTATTTACGGCAAATTCATCAGTTAACCATTTTGCATTGTAAGTGAAAGTACTTTTTCACATAATAAAATACACGATCTGAATAAAAACTATAAATCACAGCTTCAGATTTATATAGAAGAAAAAAATGAAGTTTGTTCTTGGATTTGAGTTGCAAAAAGGAATATATGGCTAAGAAAAAAAAAAAGGGGGAACTCAGAAGGAGACAAAATATATTTGCTAAAGTAAATTGTGAAGACTTAGCAATGATAGAAGCATCGTATGAAATTATTTTAGCATTGGCAAAAAAATAAACTTTTTTCTGACAGAAAAGAAATTGTTAAGCCTCTTATCCAAATATTTGATATATCTTGACGATAAAGATTTTTAAAGGAAAGTTAACGAAATTGCTATATCAAGGCAGACAGTTAAGAGATGCACCAAGGAACTCTCTCAAGATGTATCTTAGCAATTCAAAGACTTTGCCCATTTCTTTTCTCCAGATTTGGATGAATCAATGGATATATCAGATGTTGGAAGTTAGGGATTTTTGTATGAGGAATTGATGATAATTTTAATGTTTTTAAAGAGATTGCCAAGGTAAATCTAGAGAATGAGGCATATTTGAAAAATCAATTGCCAATGTATATATCAGATTGCTAAACCTTTAAAAATGCAATATAATGTGTTGCTGGTTGTGAAATACATGAATAAAATGAGAGCAAAAACATTAAACAGACCAGAATTCAGAGAATATCGGGAATTTTTAAGATCTAGATTATGGTGATCTTAATCTTCAATGTGAAGTTTTCTAGAGGACAGATTCCAAGTAGATTTTGGAAAGTGAATAATGCTATTTCTAATTTTTTTAGAACAGGTAAATGAACCTGATGAATGTGCCCTATTATTTGACAAAAACTGGCTCTTTGATTTGGTGTTTTTAATTGATATTACAAGCCTTATCTTCATGATCTAAATTTAAAACTACAAGGTAAGAAAAATCATTTCATTTTTGAAATGTAATTAAAACTGTTCACTTCTCAGCTAGAAAATGAGGATTTGAATCATTTTCCATGCTTGAAAGAGCATAGTGAAAGGAAGATTTGAAAGTCATTTTCATGATTAGGCTAAAGAAGAAAACTGCATTCTTGCCTTTATAAAACCATTTTCACTTTGTCAACAAACATAATGGAGATTCATAATAACATACAAATGGAACTGATTTAGATTCATTATTAGATATTACCCAGATCTAAGAAAATTTGCAAAAAATTATGTATATCACTTCAGGATGAGATACAGATGTGAGCCAAGCCTTTTCATCAATGAAATTGATTCTAAGGAAAACAAGGTTGTGAATAACTGATTCAAATTTGAAAAATTCTCTACTGCTCTCAGTAACAAATTTAACATTAAAAGCCTAGAAAAATCCAAGCAGGCTCAAAAATTTCATTAACAGTATGTAAAGTTTGTGTTCTGTAATAGATATTGTTTTATATACAATAATTAAAACATTTTAAAAAATTAATTATATTTATAAGCATACTTCTATTAAAAAAGGTTATTAAGCATACGTCAAGACCAGCACTCTCTAGCAAACAAAAAAAACCAGACAAATCCAACTTCCAAGCTAATATCGATCTTAGTGCCAACAACTGTAGTCCAAAGCTATCTTTACCAAACAAGACTTTCTAGCAGCTATAGCACCATCGTGAAAAGATTGTCTTCTCATATAGGATATCAATTTTTGACTTTTGTAGATATGTGCTTAATTAAACTGGTGTAATTTAATTAATTTAACCATATAAGTTTTTCCTTTTCCTCTTCTAAGTGAAGAAGATTTTATCCTTAATTTAATTTACCAACCCCCAACCATGACAATATGAAAAGGGCTCAAGTTATATGGCACATCTGAATTTGTCAAAAGATAGGTGCATGGCATACAAAAGGTCGGCCAACCCTGCCATAGACTGTAAATTATGTGCCATCTTGGAAAGTAAAATATTCTGATTTATTCAGAGTGAAAAAATTACTTCCCTCCCGACAAAAATTTTACTTTTAATAAAAGTGCTTATAAATCCCTTTAATTGTCTATCTCATGATGTGTGCTCTGCTGGTGTGCTAAGTTTTATTAAATATTATTTTCTATTGAAATACTTTTGGATGGACAAATTCGTTAAAATATAGTTTTATTATAATGATCAATGTCTTTGAAAACTGCTTATGCTTTTGTATTGAATAATGTGTTTAAAAGTCTTAGTGTAAAAGAAGAGATAAAACTCTGTTTCATAATTCGTAACATATTTATGTTTTTGATCTTAGTAGCATGTTTTTTTCAAGAATCAATACAAAAATATAGTAGTACCTCCTAATAAGGGATGCTCACCAGACAAGACATTTTGTCCCTTAAGAAGAGCTAAATACTTGTACTATTCATAGGAATAGGTACCAACAGAAATGTCTCTTAAATAGTAGTGTCTCATACAAGATGTACTTCTATATTTTGAAACAAAGAGTGGTCAAAATTTCCTTTTTTCTTTGCGATTTATATTTTAAATTTTCATATATATATGTATATTAAGGTACTTACTAAAGTTCGTTCTCCTTCCCTTCTCAACTTCTGAAGGGCTGCAGCTATATTAATAAAAGTGGTGTCTGGATATTGTTAAGTGGCTATGCATTACTAGATATGACTACTTACAGTGCTATCTGGTGGAAAACTGTAGAGTTAGCATTCCTATCTTGAAAACAGTACAAGATGGGGGGGGGGAAGTGAATTACCAAGTTATTTCGCATCATCAGTTTTGTATGAAAAGAAACCTTATGTTAAAAGCAGAATGCTTAAAACGTACATGTGTTTGTGATTTCTGAAACTATAATGTCATGAAACTTGAATGAAAGGAGGAGAGTCTATGTTTAGGATGAGAAACAAAGCTGCATCATGGCACAGTGGTATTACGTGTAATTCCAATCTAGAGAACATGGTTCAAACCCCGTGAGGGGCATCCTTTGTACTGAGTGTCTTCACAAACAGAGTGAACAATATGCAGATCATGTAAAATCATGTTACAAAATGCATCTACTCAATGCCACTTACGCTATGTATGTAAAATTTGTGTATTATACAAATAGGCATGCAACATCATATGAGACTGCTGTGAAAGAGATATAACAGGTCAATTGAAAAGTCCCTGGCCTGACACATAGATGGCGATACTAGAATTAAATTCATGTCTTTTAGTTAGCCCTAACCCTCGAAAGATGCGTGTATAAATTTGACAGCTGTCGGATCATTAGTTTGTGAATTATAGCATTTTGAGTGAAGCAACTTTTGTTATTATGAAAAAAATGGATAAAAAGGAATTTCGCGTGTTGATAAAATATTGCTTTTTGAAGGGAAAAAATACAGTTGAAGCAAAAACTTGGCTTGATGCCGAGATTCCAGACAATGCCCCAGGAAAATCAACCATCAAGGATTGGTATGCTAAGTTTAGACGGGGTGAAATGAGCACCGAAGACGGTGAACGCAGTGGACACCCAAAAGAGGTTGTTACCGACGAAAACCTTAAAAAAATCCACAAAAAGATTCTGAATGACCGTAAATTGAAATTGAATGAAATAGCAAACACTCTAAAGATATCAACTGAATGTGTACATCATATCATTCACAAATATTTGGGTATGAGAAAGCCAGTTAACATTCTTGGTATATACAGTGTGGAGAGACAAGGCTAGGTTTTTGTTGAATGAAATGTACTACAGGCAGAACACCCATTTTTGTGCACTAGAAAACCCTACATATTCTTTCAGTGTTTTGACTTGGCTTGGTGTAGATGTTAGGAGAGGGGGGTACCAGCTCAGGTGTTGTCCTCGTCACTTGACCGTGGTTCAAAATTACGAGGTCCATCGCTGATAGTCCTTGTGTTGCTTCTAATGCGACGTTAATAAAAAACTAAATTCAGTGTTTTAACATTAAATGCAGTTTCTGATTAAAATTTAGATTAGTTTGGTGGATTGATAAATTAGTTTGGTGTAGAATTTACATTAACATACCTATGTATATCACTTCAGTATTTTATCTGGGTACATTAATAAGCACATTAAATTTAGAACTTCTTGAGGACGTAATACCTGAATTTCTTTAGAACCTGTCATTGTTTCAACTCAATTCTGTAATGTATGGTACCAGCATGACATCATATCTTTGGTCATGACATCACATGTGAAGCAGTATCTGGTTGAGATATTTCAGGAACAAATGATTGGGCATAATGGTTTTGAAGAGTGGTCTCTTTGTTCACCTAACCTGACTTCAATGAACTTCCTCTGGGGATACCTCAAACAGTATATGTATGCGAACCCTTTGCTAACTTTGAAAGGGCTACTATGATGTATTACAGATGCTTGTGCTAATGCATCATCCACTATGCCAAAATGCGAAGCTCGAGCAAGAGTCCAGATCTGCATTGAAACCGATGGAGAGAAGTTTACACATTGAAAATAGAAGTATCTTGTGATAACTAGCATTTTTTCTATTTTTTAAATAGTTTCATCCTGCCAAAGTATAGGAAATAGGGAAATGGGCATTTTACACAATCTGTTTTTACCTTAAATGTTCCCAGGTGTCTTTTCATACGAAATCGGTGATGCTTTACAACTTTGTAACTAACTCCCCCCCCCTATCTGGTACTGTTTATGAGATAAGAATACTAATTCCTCAGTTTTACACCAGATGACACTGTAAGCAGTCTCATGTAGTAGCGCATATCCATTTTACTTTATCTGGACACCGCTGTTATGACTATAGCTACAGCTATTTGGAAGTTTAGAGGAAAGAGGAAATATACTTTAGTAGACCCCTTATATATATATATATATATATTTGGCACAGGATGTTTTTTCCGAGACATTGGGGGGGGGTGTTATTCTACCCCGTGTTCTGTGGAGGAGGAGGGAGTAGTTGTTGACCTTGGATACCATTGCTGTTTCGAACCCTGGACCACTGGGTCCTAAGAAAAGTTGACCAGTCACTTTTTGTCATGCTTTAACTAACTTGGCTAAAGAGGAAACCCTTCTCGGACCAGTTAGTAAAGTATTTTAACTTCTGGAACTGTTGTAGAAGAGAGTTGCTGCATACTCCCGTTCCAATATCATCGTGATGATACGAAGATATACTTTGATTTGTATAGAAGGTTGCTTTGATTTTCTTTTCCAGCCATTACTGCAATTGATATGCAACCCCTCCCTGTTGAATTGAGTTTTGATTGGGGCAGTTTCAATTTGAGTTATCGGCTGTCTTGTGTCTCATCGACATATGCGCCATAGCTGGGATAACACTAGTTATGATTTGTGTATAGAGGTGAGTGTTTTGCATCAGGGGCATATGCAATCAGTTGGTATAGGCTGTGCTGCCATCTAGTGTTCAAGTCCTGAGTCACCACTTCGGTAGCCGTTTTTTTTCCAATCCCTTGGAAGGGGAAAGAGTTGTTTGCTAACCTTGGATACCGCTGCTGTTTCAAACCCTGGACCAGTGGGTCCGAAGAAAACTTGACTGGTCGCTTTTTGTCATGCCTTAACCAACTAGGCTGTTGTAGAAGAGAGTCGCTGCATATATATATAAAATTCTGATATATTTGTGTTCACATAGATAGAATTGTAGGTATTTGTGCATTATTGCAACAATGTTGGTTAAGTTTGGCAACTTTTTAATAGAAGGTTGAGAATGACAATTGACAGATATAATTACAACTTGGAATAGAATATATTGCCCTGTTTCATTGGTTTGCTTCAAATTTCTCATTTTTATTTTTGGAAATTTTGGTTATATCAAGAAAAGAAAGAAAAAAATATGTTTTGAAGCACAGAAAATTAAACACAGACTAAAATGGCTATATTGTTTGCCAAAGTAAGACTGGAAAGTACGTATTGCTGTGATTCACTACAGTCTTAATTTCTTAATTTGGTGCATTCTGAAATTTTGGTGTTTATCATCAATATGGTTGCAACAGTAATTACACAATTATCTGTATCTCTCTTTCTCTTTGTATGTGTGTATATATATATATGTCATTAAAATATTCTGCTTTTAACTTAATAGAAATTTTCACTTCTAAGAAACGTAAAGATATATTCTGGAAAAATAATTTTTTAAAACTACAACTTTGTTTTTATGCATTTTATTTTTAGAAAGAATATCTGAATTTGTGCTTAGATTAATGTTATTGTTTTATGTACTAATTTAGGAATAGAAATAGCCGTGTATCCACAAATTGCACACAATGCTATTAAATTTCTTTCATTTTATTTTTTTTGTGATATTTTAAGTAGTTATATACTTATATTTTTTTTTATGTAGAGCAGTAAAATGTTTTTTTGTAATTAAAAATTAAAACCATAGAATAAAATCTTTTACTTTTACGTTTTTCAAATAAATTGTACATAAAATAAAATAATTGTATCAATAGATATCAATGTTTTTAGAAGTAAAATGTTTAGATTTAAATAACATTTCATTTAAGAGGGAATCTTTTATAGTGATTGCATCAAATATAGTTGTCTTTATATTAAATCAATTTTCAAACATCTGAATAATGTGACATTTTTTGAACTGGGAAAGAGTATTGTTATTTTTAGTTAGTGCATCAATCATCATTTAATTTGTTTATGAATATTTTGAATTGTATAACAAGTTTAATATTTAAATTTCATTTTTTTTCCAGCATATATCTGATGTGAAGTATTTTTCTTTATTATACTGGCTTGTTATATTCACCATAATGTTTTTCTATAATGGAGTATTTCCATTTGTTGCTGATGCTAGGTAAGTTTTATTGTTTTTTATAATTTAAGAGAGAAAATATTTAGAAGAATTCTGTTAGAAATGCATTTAAAATGTTTTGATTAAGATATACAAGGAAGGGTAGATAAAAAATAAAATTAGTTTGAGCTTCATATATTTTTATTTTCTATATATATATTAAAGTATTTGATAACTAATAGTGATAACATGGAGGCAATAATGTTAATAAGTAAGCTAGACTTGTATAATATGAAATATGTGGACTTTGAGTTATATTAAAAATGAGTTTTTTTTTTTTTATTTGTATCTGAATATATTACATTTAGTGTTGTCATTAACGTGACATTTTTTTTAAAATATAAGTAAGCTTATTAGTACTTCATTATAAGTAAAAATATTTTATTTATGGAATTGAGGGTAAAAAACAGTATTTGATCTCATCTACTCTGAGTTAATAAATTTTGTTTTCTGTGATGTCTTTCATTACATATATTATAAAAAAAATATTTTAATTACTTTATAATTGAAATATTAATTACTGTTACAGCAAATTCATTGGAGACAAGTATAATTTTGATGACAATACATCAGCATACATAGCAGGTGCTGTGTATGATGTTTCATTGCTGCTCTCGCCGTTTTTGGGGGGTCTTATTGTAAGCATTTTAATATATTACTCATAATATATTTATGTTTTGATGAAGCAATGCTTTTTTCTTTAATATTCATTTTGATTTTTTTTGTTGTATCATTTTGATGTTTTGAATAAATATCTTTGTTTTTAAAAAATATATACACTTATGGGGGGGCCCCCCCCCGAGGAAAAAAAATCGCTGTATGAAATAAATTTGCAGGCACATAAGAACCCTTGATTGATTCAGTGGTTTACATATTGCCACTGCTAATTTATCCTTTAAATAGTGCTGAAGCACTTTACTATAGATTATTTCTGCCACAAGTTCTCGTGAAGTTGTTCCATGAGGTCACTGATTAGATATTTTGATGTTTTAAAATGGTTTAATTATTGACCTGCATTAATAAAAGTAAATAAATAAAAGACAGTACTGAATTCCTTGAATTGGGTAGAGAAGTGTCCAAAGCATTATTAAAACCTGGATGGATAATAGTAAACTGTTAACAACTCAGAATAAATATGGTTAAAAAAAAACACCCTGTTGAACTCATGAAAAAGTTTAACATTGAACATAAGGAAGGGCATTTCAACATCTGCAAAGGAATTGAACTTGTTGCTAAAGAGTGTAAAGATTAAACTGCTGAGAGCAGTGTAGAAATGTCATGCGGTCTTATGAGTCAAGATTATGTCTATTATTCTACGATGTCTTTGGGAACAAACAAAGCAATAGACCTTTCATGCAGAGGGCTCACTGTGCAGGCAAATAGAGGTTGCTTCAATGGTTCTGGTTTAGTCTCAGCAACATTATGCGACAGTAAATTGAATTTGCTTAGTTACTTTAACTTGCTTTAATGAATTGGTCATCTCTTCAATTGATTTTTTCTTCCATGATAGAGCTGTCATATTCCAAAACGTCATTGCCAAGATCCACTGAACACAAATTATTCAGGATTGGCTTAGGACCATGAGGACTCATTTTTCCAAATTAATTGGGTACCACAAAGCCCAAGTTGCAAACCAATTCAAAATCTTTGAGATATTCTGGAAAATCAGTTGCTGGTTGATTAATTTCTTCTGTCATCAGTGAACAAGTGATTATATTCAAAGAAATTTTCAATCCAAGATTATATATAAGAGAAATTTTCAAATAAATGGATAGAACAAGGTAGTATTGTCTAGTTATTGAGGTCTGGATCTTTTAGTGATATATATATTTCTTTTTATGGATTTTCCTGATGAACAAATGTTTTCATCAACTAATTGGGAATCTATGTAAAAATTTCCAAATTGTTCATAAATTATTTTTAAAAATAAATTTTAAGTTTCTTTATACAATCAAGTATATATTGGATGATATGAGTCAAAATATATTAACTTTATTATTATTTTTTTCAGGATATTTTTGGTAAAAGAGGCATTTTGTGTATTACATGTTCTGCTTTAACATTGCCTGTGTTTGGTCTATTAGCTTTTTCTACTGTTCATCCTTTGATATCTACTATTTGGTTAGGAATAATGTATTCTATTGCAGCTGTAAGTATATATTTTAATGTAATTTGTCATACAAAGTAGTTTTGAGATAACTGTGTTTTTATTCATGCAATTATGTTCATTTAAGTGACTGAAGTACTAGTATAATTATAAGTACTTTCAAATATGGAATTATATATGCTTTAGAAAGGGCATTTATCACAGTAAACTGTATTAAACCCTTTGATTGTTAGGAGGAATAATAGTTTTCACTCTCTTACTATGCACAGTATTACAACCAAATGGTTACTAAAAGTGGCAGCCATCAAACTCAAAAACAAAACCAGCCCATCCGGGGGCACCAGAAATGTAGTTCCTATTAGGATTGTCTGTGAAAATGAATGTAGGCAGTTTTTTTCATAAATGATAATGCTGAAGGAAACACCAAAAAAATATATATTGACATCAAAACAGCACAACACAAACATTAAACACTTTCTTTTTTCGCCATCATCTTTTTGTTTCTCTATTTCTACTTCTTTCTCGTCAATATTTACAACTGATTTTGGCCACTGTTCCTTCGAATTCTGTAACCAGGATGGCCCTTGCCACCTCTTGCATTTTTGAAGTTGTTTAGGTCCACAACCTCTTGATAAGATATCTGCTGGATTCTGGTCAGTTGAACTATGGAGCCAATCTTCCGAAGTTGTCAATTTTCTAATCTCACTTATTCTGTTTGTACGAATTATCCACGTAAGAACTGTGGAAGAATTGGTCCAAAAGTTAGTCTTGATGTAGGGAAGTTTCAGGCTTCACAGAACTAAAAAGCCTAGTGCCAATGGAGTGACCATTAATTCAAGACGTGGTATTGTAATAGTCTTCATTGGAGCTATTCATGATCTGGCCTGAAGTAATTGGACAGTCACTGAGCCCGTCTGGATTCACTTAAGAAAATGCATGCCACATAAGCTGTCTTACTGGCATCGACAAAAGTATGGATACTTAAATTGGATTTCTTCATCACACCTAACTATCTTGGAATTTTTATATTTTTAAAGTATTTCAGTTGCTTCTCCCATTTTAAAAATGTAAGTACGGGTGACGCACTCCGGGGATACCCTAGTGATCCTTCTCTATTTTCGACCCTCCTTCTTGTCAACCACTTCTTATCTTTTTTCAACTTCATGTCTAGACCACAGTTTAATCTTGTTTGGCGCATAGCATATCTGGCTCTTGTGCCAATAAACTTTACATTCACTCACTCACCCATTTTAAAAATTTCTTCTTTATTTCATCATTCACTTCACCATCCCATGATTCTTTGGTTTTCCAAGTGGATTGCGGCAAAAGTTTAGGTTGAATCATAACAGATGCCAAGAAACCTATGGGATTAAATATTTGACTAACCAGTGAAAGTATTTTCCTTTTAGTTATTTTTTCTTTTCTTTTTCATCGAATTTCAAAGATTCTGAGCTTATTTTTAAGGTATCTAAATTTTTGTCCCAAATCAATCCTAATACTGGTGACATTGCACTTTGTGAAGATGCAGAACTTTCCCAGCCTCTGAGATCAAACATTCCTTCTTTCATTATATTTACAGATTCGAAGAATGTTTCTAGTTTGGCATTATTTTGTACATTAGTTATGCAATTATCGACATAAAAACTATCTTAATTTTTTAAGAAATTCTTCATAGTAATGTTCTTTTATTGGTTCTTTTGAAAAATGACAATTAATAACTGCCATTAACAGAAAAGGGCTACTGGTGATGCCAAAAACAACTCGAGCATGTTGAAAAGTTCGCATATTGCCCTCATTGTCATACCAAAGAAATCGTATGAAGTCTCGATCTTTCTCATGTAAGGATATTTGTAAAAAAGCCTGTCTGATGTCGGAAATTACACCAATTAGTATCAGTCTAAATCTCACCAAAATAGAAGGAAATATTTCAATTAAATTATTTCCAGTCTCCAAACAGTCGTTTAATAACGGATGGTTATGGATCTTAGCAGAGGCATCAAAGACCAGTCTTATCTTGGTTGTGGATGTTTCTTTGATTACGGGTCAGTGTGGAAGATAATTACCGAGAGGTAACTCTTTTCCTGGAACTTCCTCAATAACTCCTCCTTCTAACCATTCTCTAATGACTTTGTGATACTTTTCTCTAAAACCAATTTTTTCCAACTTCCTGGTAGTAGATTCAAGTCTTTTCAAGCACAACTCGTAATTGTGTATTAGAAATGCACGATCCACTTTCCAAGGCATATGGACCTTGTATCTTTCATCTCTCTTTTGCCAAACTGTTTCTTGAAAGTGAAACATAACAGCCTTTTCCGTTTCCTCTCTAGAATTTTGCTTAATAGGATCCCGTATACCAATTAGTTCCAGATCCCACATTGAAGAAACAGGAATATCTGCTTGGGATAACATGGTTATGATAGTCATACTTGCATCTTTTTCGTCTGTATATCGGGGTACTTTACCCATCAAAATCCAATCTAACTTGGTTTCTAATACTACTAAGCCTGTCTCTAACTCTTCTCGTCGACCAGTAATTAACTTACCGGCAACGTCTTCACCCAAAAATACCTCAATGGGACTTGTGTTTTCTTGAATATCGGTTATTAATATATTTTTAGTTTTCATGTATTCAGGAACCATTTTTTACTCTAGAAATGTCATTACAAATGACATCATGATCTAAAGCATCTAATTTACAAATATAGTTACCATCAAGACTATTCAAGTAAATTTTATAACACGTGTTTATACATCCTTGTTTTCATTCCGCCAAGTAAGGAATGAGGAATTTTCTCTTCCCTCTGCAAATTAAAACCCAAATCTTCAGCAGTAGATTTCAAAATATATGATTTTTGTGATCCCATATCAATAATAGCTCTAGCTTTACGCTTTTTCTTGATGCCATGTACATTTATAACAAGAGTTTGTAATATAACTTCATTCGTTGCTCGAGAATGTAAAGAATCAACTGTTTTTTCATTAATATTTTTGTCATTTTCTTTTTGTTTGGGTAAATCAGACTTATTACATCCAATGTTTGGGCAAATGAACTTCAAATGTCTTTTAGAACGCAATTGACATGTTATTTTAGATCAACATCTAGAAGCAAGATGACCCTTCGACAAGCAGACGACCCGTGTGGTGACCGGGGCTGACAGAATAGTCTCACTGTAGCTCATGCATGTCGTAAAAGGTGACTAAAATGGGTACCCAGCGTCTGGGGGTATAGCCAGGCACCCTGCCCCTGGGGATTATATCAGGGGACCTCAGGGACTTGCCTTCTTCAGGTAAGTACGGGCATCATGACCCCGAGGCACCTTAGTGATCTTTTTCTTTCCCATGGGGTTTACTGTCTTTGGTAAACACGGGTGACGCACTCCCGGGATACCCTAGCGATCCTTCTCTATTTTCGACCCTCCTTCTTGTCAACCATTTTTACCTTTTTTTTCAACTTCACGTCTAGACCACAGTTTAATCTTGTTTGGCGCAGCATGGCCATATCTGGCTCTTGCGCCAATAAACTTTACAATCACTCACTCACTCACATTCGCCAAGCAGACCCGGCACAATCCTTTCTTTATATTATTGCAATCTTTTCTTCTAATGGGATGAAATAAGTAAGTTGCATAAACCTTGAAACAAAATGCACATGCTTTGTTTGATTCTTGAATGAATAATTCAGCAGCAGTCGAAAGGGAACATTGGCCTTCTGCCAAGTGCTTGCAGTCACGCTCATAGGGAAATATGTCTGATCTACTTAATTTAATTTTTTTCTTCTGATTGCATTTTGCTCTTCAGAATTGAAACTATAGCATCCAGTGTTGATATACTCTGTTTGGAGTCAATATTTTTTTCTTTGTTTTTCAAGTGATCGCAATATATGGGTTGGTAACAAACTTTTGACTAATGATATAATATTATGCCACACTGATCCTTAGTTACACCTAAACTACTTAGAACCTGAAGTTGAGTAGAAAGTTTATTATACAAACTGCTTAAAGAATCTTGTTTCTTTTTAGTAGTGTTATTTAAAACAAGTTTTAACAATTCTCGTACATAAAAATCAATTAAATAGTTCTTTTCGTCCATATCTTTCAGTTAAACTTTCTATCACCAAAGGGTAGTTTTCATTCTTAATAGGAAAAGATTCATGAAGCTCTCTAGCTTCTGACTTAATTTTTGTCAACTGAATTAAGAAATGAAATTTATCACAATCAGTTAAATTTTTATTTTCGTGTATGTTTTTATACCGATTCCAGAAGGCTAACCAATCTCGTAATTTACCGCCAAATGTATTCAGTTCAACTTCAGGATGTCGTGGGGAAATCGTTTTATACGGATTCTCGCACACAGTCAAATGAGAATTATTGCCAGAATTGCTACTTTCGATATTATTTTGTATGCTCCTAATATTCTCCAATACACGTTTACACTTTAATTCCGTTCTTAAAGCCTTTTCTCTATATTCTTCGACAATATTAAATTCTGTTTCATCTGTTAAAGCATCTAAATAATTATTATGTGTCAACTCTAACGAGTCCGTTTTCTGCATAAACAAATGTGTATATGATTATTAAATTAGTATATGATTTCGTAAATGAAGCATGCTGTGCTGTTTTATTTCATTTAATAATTTCCACTATCTTATTAAATAAGTTCATGCATTCAAGGATAAATGTTTATGTTCAAGATCTAACTATACCAATAACTTCAAAATGGAAATTCAATTTTCTTACTGATATCAAACTCCAAAACAAAACCAGCCCATCCGGGGACACCAGAAATGTAGTTCCTATTAGGATTGTCTATGAAAATGAATGTAGGCAGTTTTGTTCATAAATGACAATGCTGAAGGAAACACCAAAAATATATATTTAAATCAAAACAACACAACAAAAACATTAAATGCTTTCTTCTTTCGCCATCTTCTTTTAAAAAAACAACCGTTACAGTTTTTTCTCCTCTTACATCTGTTGCCACTCTCCAACATAGAAACTTATCACTCATGGAGTTTGATCTCAGCACAACAGATATTGTTTATAAATGAAGCCCCTCCCCCCAACACAGGATGATATTAGTGAACAAACTCGACTTGTCCGCACACATTGGGAAAAGATTTCATTATGCTAGTTGGGCTTAGTTGCAACTATTTTGGTGGGAAAATTTTGATACGCTGAACTCTTCTAAGCACATTATTATGTACTATTCAAATGCAAGCTAGGCTCATTCATGATCATTAAGGGTTGATAAAAAGATTGTTTCTGTTTTGAAAAGAAATCAATATTTTGAATAATATTTCTCATTTATTTTTAGTGCATTTGTTAATATAATTTTTTATAAGATTGTCTTTTACTTAAATTCATTAATTTTCATAAGATTTCTTATGGTTAAGGAATTTAAGTTATTTGTATTTTCTTAAGTGTTTTAACAATTTTTTAACATGTGAGATTTAATTCTAGTAATTTGTGGTAGTTTTTGGTTATTAATCTTCAGTTCTGGTAAAATTGAAATTTATAGTAAATTACATTTTATTTATTTAAAAAAATATACTAGCAGAAAATTTTTTCTTATTTGCAATATTTTAATTTCATTTATAAAAAAAATCTACATGTTTAATGCATTAGTCAGGATTATTGTGATATTTTTTTTTTCATATCAGTTCTGGAAAATTCATATATTTTAAAATTATTGTTTCCCCCTTGTTTATTTCCCCTTTAAATTTGATGTTTTATTTGTGATTGATTATGGATTAATTATCGAAAGACACTGATTTTTGTTATTAATTTTTACCAATTTTTGTATGAATTCTTGTTTATATTTAAGAGTGATGATTTTATGTTTGTATTTTTGGTGATTTTTTTACTGTAACAATATTTGCATTTAGGTGTTACTTTTTTTGCTCAAATGAAAATTATCATCACTATTTATAGATTATTGCACAAGATGTAAATCATTAAAATTGTTTTACTAAGTTGAATTTGAAGAAATTTCTTGTAATAAATCACTGTGAAGAAGTTTAAATAATTGGAAGAAAAATTTATATCTGAATCCCTAGAAAAGAAAGGAAAGAGCAGAGGATTGTAAGAGTGAAAAAAGTATGTGATTAAAAGTATTGCTTACAAATAAAACGTTTTTCTGTTATAAAGAGGTTACATTAACTTCTTTAAAAGTATATTAATTATGTGTTTCATGCCCCAGTAGATAGTGGTAATATGTTAATGTATTGGAATCACAAATTCTTTCTAATGTTGATTGATTTAAGTTATCTTGCTATCACTTATCACCCTTTGTGGAAAATATTTACATGATTAAAACTTTAAACTTTATGTTTTTTTAAAAATTTTTGACCTATATTTAGCTCATTATTTTAGTAAAAAAATATTGTGTGGAAAAAACATTAGCCCATTGTTTTTCAAGTTCAGAAGCAACAACCTTATTTAATTTTAAAATGTATAAAATAAATTGTCATTTAATTAAAATTTAATTCTTTTTACTTGATTATGGGGGGTTAGTGTACGCAGTCATTATACATCTTTGTTGAGAAACCGATTTGAATATAAATTTTGTTCATATCATTGCCAGAAATTAAAGAAAAGTTATGTTATTCTTAAAAATTAATAAATATAGTTAGGTAGATAAAAATTTCACAAAATTTTCTTTTTTAAAAAAGTAGTAGTGCTTTTTTTTTTTTTTTGAATTTTAAATTAACATAATTTGGTTTTGATATTATTATATTATGTAATTTTACCTTAAAAAAATGCTGTTTTCTTAGCATAATTTATTTTAGAAGTTTATTTCCAAAAACCTTGTTCTTTGTGTGTTTTCTAAATAGAATCAATGTTTTTTTTTTCTTTGTTTTTTAAAGCTCGTGTTATAATTTTCTCTTACAAGTAATTAAATTTCTTAAAAATAATTATGCATTAAAGAAAATATAAAATGTATGTTAAGGATTACAATAATTACATTTTTTGAGAATAAAATCGAATCCTCTTGTGACATTATATGAAACACAGCTGGGAGTCACAGTTATTCAGCTTTAAAAGTCAGGTTTCACATTTCTTTGTATATCATGTCATCAAATCATACCATATGTTCAAGTTTTCTTTCCATCATTGTGAGGTCTGCAATTTATTAAATTTAATTGAATTTCATAATCCTCATTTTGTGTGGAAGTTTTGTAGGGAAGTTGGGAGATACCTCTTCTCTTGATTTCAGTATGAAACAAACAAGCCTGTCAACCAAATGTGCCGGAGTATCTATGGAACTTAAAACCAACAGAAATACATCTGTTAATAATAGTATTGTTGAAATTGATTGAATTAGTGCTTAAACTTGTCTGCATAAAAATTTAATGAAAGTTTTTTCCCCAATTAGGCAAGTATGTGGCCATCAATACCTCTAGTTGTATCTCAAGCTACTATTGGAACTGCTATGGGTATTGCAACATCCCTTCAAATGATTGGAGTTGGATTTTCTAACTTGATTGTTGGAGAAATTCTCACTGAAAGATCCAAGTGAGAATTCATTTTCATACTTTAATTTTTTTTTATTACTGCGGACTTGTGTTCACTTATTAGTTCTCACTTTTCAATATATTGTCTAACATTTTTTTTTTTGTTTCCTTTAACATTTTAGTCAAAGTTGGCAATATGTGATGATATATCTGTTTGCAAATGTAGCACTTTGTCTTTTCACATCAATAGCTTTGAATTATTTTGACATGAAAAGGGTATGTTTCAGTTTTATGATTGCTAAGTCATATTTTTATTTAAGAGATAGTGATTGGTGAATTTTGTAAATATTATAATCAGAATGTTTTATGAAAACATTTATAGATTTATATTTATATCTGTTTGTCTAACAATCTGAATACTATATCTTCATTCTTTTTATAAGGACACCATACTTCTCTAAATTTTATAATTTTTTAATAAAGACTCAAATGTATTTGATAATATGAAATATAATATAATATATAAAACTGTGATATCAATATTATGATCAATACAATCATCAACTATATGATGTATAATAGTGATAATTATGTATAATTATTTTTAATATAATGAAACATTTGAAGTTAATTTTTGTAAACGTATTAATTTACGAATTTTTCATAGAAAGTTTTGTTTAAATTTTATATTTTTTATCAGTCATGCATAATTATGCAAAAGTACTCGATAGTATTTAGAATTACACAAACCTGCTGTAACATAGTAGTTAAGATCACAGACTCATGTTTGGCATTGTTTTTGTCCAATCAGATGTTCAAGCCCTGATATCTCTTAAAGACCTACCATGTAGTGGGTTGATGTACGTTAAACCTGGTCTAGGTCTCAAATCTTCCCAGTAGTGTGGTGTGGAAGTTTGGAGAGGGAGTTGACAGTTCAGGTGTTGTCCTTGTCACTTGACTGAGGTTCAAAATTATGAAGTCTGTCACCAATAGCCCTTGCGTTGCTTCCCAGTGTAATGTTAATAAACAAACACTCAATCGAAACTAAACTAGGAAAATTGTTGTTGGCATATTAAATTTCAAATTTCTTGCTTTAGTGCTTTTATTTCTGAAGGAATTTTTTACTCTTGGTGTATTAAAATCATACCAATCTGTTGATAATATTTTGAGTCATTATCTAAAATATCTGTATCACATGAAATAATTGCAGCCAATCCATATGAGTGATATTCATTATTTCATTCTGATAATTGAATGTTAATTGAAGTGTAGAGGAAAAGAGGATAGTTATCCAGTTTATTTATTAAAGGAATTGAAAGTAAATCAATTTCTTTTGTAAATTATTAATTTATTTTGAATCAATTATCAGTTCTGCAACATATTTATTCCTCTTATTTAGTTTCATTTAATTATTTTGTGCAAGATTGGATTTATAAATATTGATGATAAAAGGGGCAATGCTCTTTTGAATTTAAAATAAAATACAGGAAAAACTTTTCTTTTTTTTTAAAAAAAAAGAATGTTATTTTTGGATTTTTTAAAATTCCTCATAAATTCTTTGTTTTCATGTGTTCATACTGTTTTCACATGATATTTATTTAATATCCTGCATTATTCAATTATTTAAATCTATCATCTAATGAATGTAACATGATTTTTATTCCATTTAGAGTGGAGTTCTGAATCTCAGTAGAAAGGAAGCAAGAGAAATATCTGATGAAGAAAGCCTAATCACTACTGATATAGAAACTCTTGTGTCTCCAATTAATGATTAATTGTACAATTTTATTGATAATCCTCCATCTAAATTTTTGGATCACTTTTTTTTAATCATGATTAGTATAGAATTATTCATATAATGAATAACTTTTATATGAAGAGTAAAACTTTTATATAAAAGATTTTATAATTTATGTTTGAATTAATTCATTCTTTTATTTTATATGATATCAGTGTGTATATTTATGTATATTAAAATTATAATTCATGTGTATAATGGATATCATCTATGTATAAATGTTTAATAGTATGTATGATAGTTTTATATTAATTTATATTTTGAAATAATAAGTTTTATATCTTGAAATAGCCCAGCACTTGAATTCTAGTTTACATATAATGAACTTGTATAAATATTGAATTCTAAATGTTAATTTTAATCTATAGCATTTTATATTATTGGAAATTTTATACACTTATGAATATTATATAAATTCCTTAACATTTATGCTTGATGTTAGAGTTGATAATCGTGAACATCAGTAACTGTTTTAATGTATTCTATATTTTTAAACAAAACATTTTAATTATATAATTTTGGCATAATCTGAAATATCCTTTTTGGCTTGTAATTATAGATAAATTTTAAATAAATTGTAAGAAAACTGACTCTGGTTGGAAAGTTTATGTATATTAATAATTTTAAATGTTTAAAAGATTGATTGCCAATTGGGCAATAGATTTATCTTAGCACTTATGATTGAAAGAAATTGATTGTCACTGCATATTACTATTGTAGATGTAGTCAAAAGTTTTGTTTCTTATTTTGCTCTTCTGTCCTACCTACTTCCAGAAGAAAAACCCTATAAAACCAATATTTGGCATATTTTTACTATTATTATTTTTAAATAATTGTATGTTTCTGTATAAAAGATGCTGTGTTTTTTAATTTTAAAAAATGTGATGAATATTGGAATTTTTTTTTTTTTTTTTTGCTAGCATTTTGCAGTTTTTTATATGTGTAATAACTGGAATTTTAAACTGTTCTTTCATTCTGAAAATAAGCATTTGTGCTGGAAAATTGACCAGTGGTATCTGACTATTAAAAGGCTCAGCCAGTAATGCTACTCATGTTCTTCAATAACAAATGATTATTAAAATAAATTCTGTGATTTCTTGTTTTAACAATGAAAGTTAAAATAATTCTCCTTTATACCTAAATCTAAATTCATTTGCTCTTAATTTAGAATTAAGTTAAATGATATATTTCTTTTGAAATCTCTTGCAATCACTTGTGTGAATGAATAATTGTATGTAAAAGATCAAGGATAGCTATTGAATGAATGTATTTAATAAAAATAAATGTTTTAATGTGTAAAATGGCATATTAAAAATTCATAAATATTGTGTATCATACATATAATGCTGATTATCTATTGAATGAGTAAAAATTTCATCTGGGTTATTTCCTTCATAATTTATTTACTTTTAAGATATTTTTTAAGATTATCATTTTCTTTTTTGGTGGATTAATCATTTCTTAGGATTGATAATTTTTTTAAAAGTTCAGTTTCTGTGATAAAAAAATGTCTTCCTTCTGAATATAAATTCTCATCAATCAAACTTGTTGTTAAAGCCGAGCTCATGTATATATTCTTGAATTATATTTTAAAAACCTCTCTGTATACTAGTTAAAAGATTGTGATCAATTTGTGATTCTTATTTCAAATTCTAAAATATGTTTTAGTTTGTGACTGTGAATTTTATTAGAATTGCAAAAGTTTAAACTATAGTGGCTTGTATTTGTAGATTGATGCAATAATTTTACAAAAGTTGCTGTTTGCATAAATTGTATTGTTAACAATTAGTACACAATTGTTAACTAGTACACAGTGTCTTATTTCACTGTTGCTTGATATGCCAATATTTTTTTTTATTGTTAACTACTGATTTATTTTGAATATTATATTTTTTTACGAATTATCTAATTATGGTATCTGCCAAAGATTTACTTTTATTTAATTTTCATTACTTGATAATTTTGTTTAAATCTCGTATTTTGTCAAAGTAAAACAGTAATTAAAGTTATTTTAAGAACATTAAAATCAATTTAATTTTGAATCAAATTTACTCTGTTTTTTAATTGAATATTGTTTTTATTCAAACATTAAAAATAAATGGTTATTTATTTTATTTTAGTTTCGTAAAATGTGTAAAATAAATACCTCTGATATATATATATTCACATTTATAAAAACTTCACTTTTTATTGACTTAGATATGTTTTCATCTTAAATCTTTTTATTTGTGATTACTATCATAATTTGGTTTATGGGTTGATATTTTTCAAAATGTTTATCTTTTGTCTTACTTATACATGCTATTTATTTATAATGATCTCTGATTGAATCATACTTAAACCAGTGATTTTTTTTGTATGAATTAGTTTTTTTTTTACGTCTAATATTTCTTCAGTCTTTTATTCTGATGTAATGAAAGATTTTACCCGAACATTAATCTATGTTTATTCATTCTTGAACTGATTATGCAATTTGATATGTTCTTTAATATATATATAATGTATATAAAACATCTTTTGCTTTATTCTTGAGCATGTAATGTTTTTCCCTAGAAGAAAAACATTCAGTTTTATTCAGTGATTGTTTGAACTGTTTTTTATTTGTGATATTTTTTTAAAAAAGAAATTAAATTACTTTGAAATATATATATATATAAATGTATCTAATTAAAAACAAACATTTTTCTGTGTTTTGGTAACTAAGTAAACAATAAAATATTAAATTTCTTGTTGTGGAAATTGTAAATTTGTCTAGAATTGTCCTTTATGAATTTATTTGAATTTTTTCATCAACCTTTTCACTATGCAGTATTCCAGAGAAATATAATTTTTGAAATTATTTATAGTATGTTGAAAGTTCGAAAATAAGAAAAAATGCATGTGCAAAACAAAATTGAACTGGGATATGTGCTCTGGAATCTGTTCTTCTATTTAATGTTGTTCTGAAACATTATCCACTTGTTTTTTGTTTATCTGTAAAATATATTGTTATCTTATTTTGTAAATTATTAAATCATAAAGCATACTCGTAGTGTTAAATCTGATTTTTTTTTGTTATTTGACACAGTGAATTAAAATATGATAAATGATTCATATTGAGAAAATATTGTTCAATTTCATATTATTCCTTTTTCTTTTCAAATGTAGTAGGAAATATATTTCTATTTGTCTACCTTTTATCTTGTTATCCAAGAAAAATTAAACAATATGATACTTTTATTTAAGGTCATTTAAAAGTTTTAATGCATATGTATGCATACGTAAATGTGAAATGTTATGCACAATAATATAGAACAAATAATACTCTATATCGGTCTTATTTCTCGTATTTAAAAACTGTTAAAGTATTGATATAATTTTATCAAGTAATAAAAGTTACAAGAATGAAAATCTTAAAAATAATTAAGATACCATGAGAAAAAATTGCATTTTTGGGAGGCGAATTTCTATAGAGATGCATCCCCTCTCTCTTCGTCTACAAAAACCTCTTTGAGAGACAACAAAGACTTTTCTATTCCTTTCTCAAGAATTATCTTAGTTGAAATCCTTTTTTCTCTTCGCTGTGAAAAAAAATTAAGCATGATGAGAAAAAAAATTCTTATGTTTAAAATATCTATTGTAGTATAATAAAAGAATTATCTTGTAATATTTCAAATTAGAGAAAAGTGCTTATGTCCCTTTGGCGCAACTGTTTGATAACAAGAGAAGCATCTTTAATACAGTCCAAAACCGTAAACTTTCTCCATGAATCCACAACAGTCAAATTTCTTTCTTCCACTAAATCTGAAATAGATTTAAATGTTTGCTTTACGTATGTTATTTTAAATACTGCTTTAATATTCCGATCGAATGGCTGAATAAAGTGGTGATATTAGGTGGTAAAAACAGCATTTGAATATTTGTTAAAAATAAATTAGGGGATTCGTGTTAGAACAAAAAATTTGTTTAAAAAAGTATATTGGTGAACTGTGTTGTTTCAGAATTGTGTAAAAAAAGTTGGGTGTAATTTCAGGACTTGCCTCTAACCATGGAAAAAGCAGTAACTGATTGCGTATGATTTATGACCGAAATCAGAGGTGATTGTGTAGAGTTGTTAGCGTTAACAGACAAGCAACATAGTCAAACCTCAGAAGTAATCGCTGTGGCAAATATGAATTACTTGTCCATGAGGACAGCTCATTTAAATTTAGTTTCAAGGGGCTATGGCAATAGAAGTACGATTCGAGAGCCTTTAATAACCACATGCCATAGGTACTTTTAATAACCACATCCTGTACTGGGCTTGTTAACGTATGGGTTGGATTCTAGATGACTGAAAAAACGTACCTTGGTCAAATTAGTCACGATTCCAGTTATTAAGAGCCGATGATAAAGTACGAGTGTTCTGCAAATGCCACGAGGTTATGGACTGAAATTTTCACCATTATTCAAGTTAATGAGGGCTCCATAATCATGTTGGCTGTTTTTTTTACATGACATAGATTGGAATCTTTGGTCAAACTGAACCAATCATTGACTACGTATTGTTCATCAACTTAGAAACCATTTTTAGCCATGAATATTCAAATGTCAGAATTTTCGAGATTTCTCATGTGCAATACCATCAGATCAAACTTATTCGTGATTCGTTTGAAAAACATTTTGGACAATTCCAGTGCATAGTTTCACCACCTAGATTGTCAGGCATGAATTCTACATAGTATATATGGGACTTTATCAACTCGTGCACAAATGTCTACCTGCAATACTTTCATATTATCGATGGCAATAAAGGCAGCATGGCTGATTTTTTCTTCAAGAGACTTCCAACAGCTTGTTGAATCAATGCCACATCAAATAGTTGCATTTCGCTGAGCAACAGGAGGTTGTATACGATATTAGGAGGATCCCATGATTTTTGGGTAATTATATTGTATATATTTCATTGTAGGGTAATTGTATACGAGAAATTAATAATCATAATGGTATTTATATTTGTAAATCATGCACTTATAAATTTAGATATATCTTGTGTAAAATCTACTGCCTTTATAACTTTAAAATTTTGCAGAGCACTTATAATTATAACATTCTTTTCACTGAATATAATTATGATTTCAAAAATTCAATTTCATAAAATTTAAATGTAATAAAATATTATTACTCAAATTTGCTGTAATTTTAACCCACACAGCGAAAAATGGGTATTCAAAATTGAGTACAAAATTCTCACTTTTGAATACTTCACATACTCAAAATAGCTCCTATCCCATCGTATTCAAATTTCAGACTCGCACGTACTCATTTTTAGTTACAGATACGTACTCAAAAAACCAAAAACTTCACGTACTCATTTTAAGAAACAAGTACGTTCTAGAGTGAATAAGATAAATTGAAAAAGACAAAATTGGTTGACGAGAAGGATCGCTAGGATAATCCGGGGGTGCATCACACGTGTTTACCAAAGACAGTAAACCCCATAGGAAAAAAAAGATCGCTCGGGGAGCTCGAGGTCATGATGTCCGTGCTTACCTGAAGAAGGCAAGTCCTTGAAGTCCCCTCATATAATCCCCAGGGGTAGGGTGCCTGGCTATACCTCCAGACGTTGGGTACCCATTTTAATCGCCTCTTACGACATGCATAAAATACAGTGGGACGTCACCTCACGGGTCAAGTACGTACTCGAAATGGTAACTTCACACATTCATTTTTGAAGATATTTCTGTATCAAATAGGAGTGTGGAATATAAAAATGTGTGTCATGTATTTATTTGTGAACCTGTTGCTGCAACAAATATGAGTATCGAACAATCGAGTATGTTTTGAATTAATCTTCGATACTGTTGTTGTATCGAATATGAATTTTTAACATATATATATATATATATATATATATAAATTTAAATTTTAAGGAACTTAAATAAGCACTCTTTTATTTACAAGTATCATTTTCTTCATCTTGCATATTATTTAACATACACTTTACGAAGTTTTGTTACTAACCTTCGAATCAAAATTCTTGTATTTACTGTGTGTAACAAAAGTGTTGCTTTTAGAAACAAAAATGCAACTGTTATGTGATCATAAACTGTACTTTGAACTTATATCTCAAATTTAAATCAATTCGAGGGGTTTAATAAATCTTTAATTAACGAACATAGATTCGATTCAATAGTTAAATTCTTTTCAAAATAAATGTGTAAGAAATTTGAGCTAGTAGTTCCAGAAGCAATTCAGTTCATTAAGAATTATATTTACGTTTTTAGAAGCAATATATAAAAAAAATATATAGTTTGTTCCTTATACATGCAGAAAATTGAGTTTTATTTAAAGTTTAGTCTTAGTTTAATTCAGTTTTTTTTTATTAACGTCGCACTTGAAGCAACACGAGGGCTATTGGCGACGGACCTCGTAATTTTGAACCGTGTCGTTTTAAAAAATCACTTATAAACACTGCTATCTAATCCATACTATAGTCCAGCTCCATTCCCATTCGTACGACATAGCTTATGTTTTAATGTAATGTACAATGAGGTATCATTTAAAATATAGAAAGTCAAATATGTAAAGGTACATAATTTAACAGATTTTTTATTTCTTTCAAATCAACAACTTTTTGTCAAGTTACTAAAAATGAGTGAAAATGCTTTTTAAACAGTGTTGTTTGAAATAAATATGTTATTTATGCATCGTTATTATGCAAACAATTCTTTAATTTTTCGAAAGAGAGGCATGTCATCTACACAACCAATAAATACAGCTATATTTTTGGAATATACTGTACCATTATAGTATAAACTATTATATGTCAGAATTTCTGCTTGGTCTGTTAAACCATCCATTCTACGTAGCAGTTCTTGCTGCTTTGAATTATGAACTTGGATGGATCCCAAAACATTTGTTATATAAGATATTTTAAAGTTTTTTTTTACTACACACGAGTCATTTTTAATTGGTGTTAGTGGATTAAAATTTACTCGGGCAGAGCCTCTCTCCTTATTATAAAAAATTATCAATTTAACAAGATTTTTTCTTAGAAATATCACAAGTATTTTCAATTAAAGCAGAGCAGTATGGTCATATGAAAGCATAGCTTTCCCGCATTTCGTATTCTACAATAACAAATCTAATTTAAACAATAAGAGATCAGTTCATAATTAAGACAAAATATCCATTATGCATTAGTTTGTTAGTACATTTAATTTTTATACATAATGTCGCATATTGTAGAGAAATTTTGGAATGTAGAATAATTAAAAGTATTGACATTGATTAACGTGTTTCATTTTGCGAATTGATTTTGCTCATTTTGTAATTTCTGATCTAAAAAAAGTATTATAAAATTTACATGAATTGTGTTAAAACCGTAAATATATGAAAATCAAATTTTGAATTACAATACAAACAAAAAAGTAGTGGTTCCTAACCCCAAGTCATATGAATTTAAAACAGATAACTTAAAAAATGTAAGACAGTAGTGATGAAACACAAGACAATCACTCATAATATGATGAACAGTATTTGAGATGTAACAGGAAGGATGCCTGAATAGATTGTGAAAATTTGTTCCAAAATACACATGCAATTTGTGTTTAAATGAATCCATGTTCTTTAAGAAAATATATTCTGAAATATCTTACTCCTGTCATAAAGCATCTGAAATTTACTTCAATTCATTACAGAATAATCTGGAATAAAAGCTATTTTTATCAGCATTTTATTCTGTGTGTATAAGTTCTTACTTTTGAGTACCAAAATGTTATTCTATAAAATATTATCAGCATCATACACAAATATTCACATGTATGAAAATAATTTTCAACACTGATTTGTATGAATTAAAATGAAGAAGTTTCTAAAGATACAATTACAATGTAATATTATGGACTGTTTGCAACACACAAATAATTACTCAAAAGAAAATCATTTTCTAAACTAATCAATAACAATTCTTGAAGCATTATAGAATCATTTTGAATATTTCTTCAATATAACTTTTCAAATATGCAATGTTTTAAAAACATGTAATATTTTTGTTTTTAATCATTCATTCAAATTTGAAAATTCTCAATGTTATACATCATCATTACCAGAATATTTCTTTTTTATTCCCAGTCGTCAAGAAGTACTCTAAACTTGGAACCAATCGAATAAAATTATTTGCAAAAATTAAAGTAACATTTTTTAAAAAACATTAGTAAATCAGTTAAATTAGGATGCTTTTGAGAATAAAAATGTAAAGAAACACTGAATTGTACCCACAACCGAGTCATAGTATGTACTTATTTTAATGTTTATGTGTTCTTCCACGTGTAACATGGTAAATACGAAATATAGTTCGAAATATTTAAGCACACCATATATTTGTTTTTGAGCCCCAATTATTAAAATACGTAGCCAGTATATAAAAGGAACTTTTGTAGACCTTAGCCGATGTTACATTTTAAGATTTTAAACATATCCTATTGTATAATTAATATGAAAAGTTATTTTTTTTCAATTATTTAAAAAATTATCTTCGAAGGTAGGCGGATACGCTAACTGTGATTTGCTAACATTTAAAAAGATGTTTCTTTACTTTTACTAATAATTTTATCCAATAAGATTATTTCAGGTATATTTATTTTCAATATTTGTTGAAATTGTCCGGTAATTTTGTTGGTTTATACATTGAGAATTTTCAAATTCGAATAGAAAATTGATTAAAAAATACTTAAAGGTTTTTAAAACGTTGAATATTTCAAAGATTATATTATAATATCTTCAAAAAGATTCTATTATATCTTAAGAATCGTTATTGATCAATTTAGAAAATGATTTTCGTATGTGTAATTATTTGTGTGTCGCAGACTATCCATAATATTATATTGTAAACGTATCTTTAGAAACTTCTTGATTTTAATTTGTACAGATCAGTGTTGAAAATTATTTTCATACAAGTGAATATTTGTATATGATGCTGAGAATACTTTATAGAATAACATTTTGGTACTTAAAAGTAATAATTATATACACAGAATAAATAAAATGCTGACAAAAATAGCTTTTATTCCAGATTATTCTTTAATGAATTGAAGTAAATTTCAAATGCTTCATGACAGGAGTAAGATCTTTTTGAATACATTTTTTTTAAAGAACATGGTTTTAATTTAAACACAAATTTAATGTGTATTTTGGAATCAAATTTTCACTATCTAATCAGGCATCCTTCCTGTTACATCCCACATAGTGAAAAAAGAAATACTCAAAAATGAATACCCAGACGTACTGATTCTGAAACGAGTATGTTTGTATCAGATTTGAACATATATCTTTATCGAATGTTAAACATTACATGTAACTATTAAAAAAAAAAAAAAAAAGGAAAATCAACAATTTCAAAAAAAGTACTAAATTTTTTTTAATATTTTAGCTCAAAAGATACATAAAAAGAGCAGTACAGTGACACTTGTGAAAAACACCAAAACTAAAATTTAAATAGTTATTTCAATTCCATACATTTTATTATGATGATTTGAACCTGATTCAGGATTTGTGCCTGTTTCACAATTATAACCCTGATAATTAAATATTTGTAGGAAGTCGTACAGAAAAATCGTAAGAATTTGAGATAATTTATGATGATGATATGATAGTGAAGTTTTATTGGCGTAAGAGAGAGAGAGAGAGCCGATGTGGCCATACTGCGCTAAACAAGGTAAATCTATGATCTAAACAATGAAAAAAGATTGATCAACAAGAAGGATCAAGTGAGAAAGTAAAGTTTATTGGCGCAAGAGCCAGATATGTCTGTGATGCGCCAAAAAAGATTAAACTGTGGTCTAGACGAGAAGTTAAAAAAAGACAAGTGGTTGACAAGAAGGAGGGTCGAAAATAGAGAAGGATCGCTAGGGTATCCCGGGGGCGCGATGTTTCGAGCTGAAGTCAAACATGACAATCTTGATTTTGAGAAAAAGCTAACAATACATTTCAACCCAGAAACTTACCTAATTAATTAAAAATTTAACATTAACAGGCCCCTGATTTGTAAACTTCACTATCTGTATAACAAGTTATTTTTTTCTTCCTGATGGCCTTTAAACTTTCCTATGCTTACATACAACAGGTTTGTGTGGCGTTTCGAATACTTGATTCGATTGTTATCTAATTTCTCGTATCCCTTTGCAGTGAAGTAGCCTGGATTTTCAATGTTCAGCTTATTTAAGACTTTTAAGCAATCTTCGGTTAATTTGTATAATGGATCATGTGCACCCGATTTGGTACTCTTTGTCATATTATTCCATTAAATTTGCATTTTGGGTCTTGGTTGGAAGATATTTGGATGGCGATTGATTGATATGATTTTTGTAGGATATAGAGTAACAAAGCTATAATCCCGTTTAAGAGCGATATCGGTGAATGAAAAAATTCTGAATAACACCTATAGATGGCGCTGAGTATTCCAAGGTATTTAGCACGTTGTGTTGGCTGGAATATCCAGCTTGAGCGATAAATGTGTTTGTCTCGAAGTACAAAGGTCAATTGGGGTAATCGAGGGAACATTATGGAGTTTCACAGCTGTAAAGTTGAAAAAGCCAAAGATTTATTTTGTCTATTACTTGAGTTATGTCTCTCTCTCTCTCTTTTTTTTGAAGGGGATGTGTGCGTATGAATCTAAAGTTTCTTTTCTCCTAGTATTAAAAGCGCTTAAGATTAAGTATGTAAACTTTATTTATTTTTATAAGGAAAAATAATAATAGTAAAAAATAACAAGAAATAAATAATAGAGGAAAAATTATAGTGAATAAAAATGTAAAACAATAAAAAGAATGAGGAGAGTTGTCAGGCATTTATCAGAGATAGCACTTTGAAATGTTGCCATGTAATATTTTCGAAGATATTTAAATTTAATTTATAAAAGCAATTAGTATAATGATTATTATTTAACAGCTTACATAAATACATTTAATCAGTATAAATGTTGTAAAACAAAATTTGAATATTATTTTATCATGTCAAATCTAAACTAACTGTATACTTAAATTTTATTTCTATTAAATAGACATATTGCGATTGAACTATATATTCTATTAATCATAATTGTTCCTTGAAATTAAACTTACTTTATGGGTAACTCCTCATTTTTTCAGAAATTCAAGCAGAAATGAAGTAGAAGTAATTGGGGAAAAACTGTGGATCTTTTTCAGTCATATTTAATTATGAAAAAGCTCTCTCCCCCCCCCCCCCCCCAAAAAAAAAAAAAATTGTTCAATATAAATTTTTAATAGTTCGCTTCTTTTCGTTTTATTGCCTTAATAGTTAAATTTGGAAAATATATATTATTATCATAATACATTTGTTAAAAAAAAAACAATTTCCGGACAGTAAAGGGAAGCTTGCATCTATTTCAGGTTTGAAACTTTTATCTTTTGTTTTGTCTTTAACTTTTCAGATTTCTTTTTATATTAAAATATAAAAATATTTCTTTCCATATGCCACGAACAGCACTTTCTGAGTAAGATCACAGTACCAGAGAAAGTTCGTTTAGAATTTTAAGCAAATACTTTTTTTTTATTGATGCCTGTTTCCAAAGAATAAGCAAATATTATTGATGTAAATAAGAAATTAATAATCTTTAATTCATTAAATACTTTGATT
Organism: Nephila pilipes; assembly: GCA_019974015.1. Classification (NCBI taxonomy): domain Eukaryota; kingdom Metazoa; phylum Arthropoda; class Arachnida; order Araneae; family Nephilidae; genus Nephila; species Nephila pilipes. The sequence goes on along the minus strand of BMAW01070857.1, from coordinate 615,000 downwards.
GATTTTCTGCTTATTAACATCGAACGTAGGAGCAACACGAGGGCTTTGAGCGATGGACCTCGCAATTTTAAACCTCGGTCAAGTGACGAGGATGATACTTGAGCTGTCATCCCCCTCTCCAAACTTCCTTCTAATCCTTTATATTTCGTTATTGATTCAGTACACATATTCAAATACATCCGTAACAATTGGATTAAACAAAAATATTCAGGGCAGTGTTTTTATTTTCCAGATTTTGAAGGTCATAATAAGTTTCCATTATTAGAAGCAAATTTCTCTACACTTAAGTAACGATATGATATAAAAATAATAATTGAGTAAAGTTTGCTTATGGTTTAACTTTAAAAGCTTTATATCCTTCAAATCTTGAAAAACAAAATGTGAAACTTGTGCTTAAGATATTTAATAACTTTGTTATTCAAGGGCTGCAACAATTAGGAGAGCAACATAAGCTAATAAGTTATGAAAGAACTTCAAATTTTATTTCTTTAATTTGTAGATGGTGGAAAATTGTTAATTTTAAAACAACTGTAAAGGGACAACATCTAATGATCCTTATCAAAAACCGATTACTTTATCACCATATAACAAATGATGTGAATTCTTATACAAAATTTTATTTGGTTAGTTTCATGGAGGGAAAAAAAATTGTACTATTGGAATCCTAACTAAAGAAACACGTCTTGCTTTTATTCATAAAACATTTGCTATACAATGCATTTTACAATATCCATATGACAACATTGAACAAACGGCTCTTTCAAATATTTCTTTTTTAAAATGTGGCTCCTAAAGATAGTGCAACGGGCACCCCTGTTATAAAAGATTGTGTTATTAACTTCTCACTTAAAAGCAACACGATGAATATTGGCGACGCACCTCACAATTATGAACCCCAGTTAAGTGACAAGGAGCACACTTGTGATCTGAAAGTCTACTCGCCATTCTTCCACATCACGCCAACGTGATAATTTGGAGCCTCTACAGATGTAACGTACATCAACTCCTTTAAAACATAAGATACAGTTTACACAATGCGTGGTTCTTAAATCAAATAACGTCAAAATGTAACCAAAAAGTTAGCTGAAGGGAAAAAAAGCGCAAGAATCAAAAGAGTTTTATTTTCTCTATCGCGTTTCAGACAAATCGTGATATTTGAAAGACTTCTACAATTGAAAATTATGTATCTTTGCTTTTTCGAATTTAAGGCATCATTTTCATTTTTAGAAATCTAATTTTCAATCTTTCAAATGAATCAGAATTTTTTTTTTAAATTTTTTTTTTCTAATTTAAATAAAAAAAAATACTTATGTTTAGTTATGGGGACCTCTGATAAACCAAAAAAAAAAAAAAAAAAAAAGTTAATTTTTGTTATGGTAATACAGTTTTATGTTAGATAGTTGTTCTGTTAAATTCAACTGCAATAGATATTCTTAGAATTAATTATAAATCTGAGCTAATATGTGTAAAATGTATTGCCCTCAAACTATAGCGCTTCTTATGTTAAAAAGTTATTCGAGGTCTTGGTTAGGAAATTGAAAATATCCGATTTTAATTTTCAATAATAAAAATAAAAAAAAGACGAATGTTACCGATTATAAAGTGTGAAGTTCTACATTGATTAATATATTACATAGATTAATTATCGATTAATTTAGTTAAAATTTTATTTGATTTGTTTCCGTACACTAGTTACATAAATATAAGTTATATAAAGCTTTTCCCCCCTGTTACTGAATGAATCATTTATGGTCAATGCAATATTTGTTACAGTAATCATTTGGTAAAAATTGATTGACAAGAAGGAGGGTCAAAAATAGAGAAGGATCGTTGGGGTATCCAGGGGGTGTGTCACCCGTCTTCATCAAAGAAGTTAAAATCCAAATGAAATAAAAAGAGCACAAGGATGTCTTGTATTTGCTTAAAAAAGGCAAGTTTCTGAGGCGATAAAGGAAAACAAAATATAACAAGTGTTGCAGTAGACAAAAAAAAAAAAAACACGCAGAGATAATAGATATATTTTATTTTTCTGTGATTATCAGCTTATAACATCAATGATTGGGCTTCGAAATGGTTATATTTTTAACGAATGGGGAAAGCGCATTTCCACAAGATTTAGTTCAGTTTTCTTTATGGAAAAAGTATAATAATTTTGAAAAGATTATGAGAAGATGAGATTGAAATGCAAAAATATTAATTGATCTAAATAGTCTTTTGATAACATATTTATTTACTAAAAATTTAAGAATATATAATGTATACTTTTAATTACATTTATGACAGAAATAACTTACTACAAATATTATGCATATTTACGATAATTTCTTATTTACAAGTTCAAATGATGTTGACCTCGAAAGATTGAAATTTATTTCCAGTTTTTTGCTACCAATATTCATTTATTTGTTTTTCCTTCTTCTTTGTATGCCAATATTCTCAAAGAAAAAAAACCACAGTTATTGAAGCAATATTTTTGTATTTTGTTTCTTTCATACGAATACTATGAATATTATTGAGCGGTTAGATATTTTATCTTATGATTCTACAATTCATTACAATAGAAATTGAAATATGAAAACAACGTATTGTACGCAATGTAAGTTATATGGAATCTAGCTTAAGAGTATTATATTAATATTTTTTTCAGTGGCTCTAGACTTAAATTTTGTGAGATGCTTAATTTAATTTGAAAATATAATAATCAATAAATAAAAGAAATTAAGTTAAATGAAAAAATAACTTTTGCTGGAAAAAACAAATTAATTCAGTGCATCTTAGTGACTGAATTAAAATTTCACATTTATACTTCAGGAAATAATAATTTGTATTTTGTTATATTTTTTAAAGGTTAAAGAAAATTTAAGTAACTTTTAATTGATTTTAGAAATGTTCACTATTAATTTAATTCAGATTCTCTCTTCTCTGCTTTCACTTCAAAAAATCAAAACTTGTATCTTAAACATCTTTTCAATAACGCAAATTTACCATTGCACACAAATAAATTTTTATGAACACGCACAAAATATTCCCAAACCGGAGAGTTTATTAGTGGTTAGTTCGTAAGCTTCGTGTACACTTCTGTGAATCATAAAACTTTCTCCATTATTTACCATTAGTCACAATTTACAAGTTGCTATAATTTCATTTCAAAAAGTAGCTGTAAAAGTTCGCCAAAAATAAGCATTCCTTTCTAAGAGTACTGCTATAGAAAAAAGTATGCTGGCGCCATCTGTTGCCGATAATCCGAAGTACGCCAATAATTAATAAAAATTCATTTGAAACTTTAAATAATTGATTAATAACGACATAAAACTATATTCTGGCTACGCTATTCGATAGAGAGAAGTGTATACTTCTAACTGATTCAATTTTGATTGAATCAATAATTTTTTTCTTGTAGAGAATGTGTTCTAACATTTCGTCTCCTATACTTTAACATAGAAAATTGAATATCCATTTTGCATAAAGGCAAAGAATTGTAAGTTTTCTTAAAAAAATCAAAATTCTAAGAACTCTAATTAATAAATAATTATATTTGTTATATCCATAGTAATTTATATTAGTATTCAAGTATTTCTTCTACCTGAAAATGTGTTCGAACTTTGAGCACTATTCTTTAACATTAGCCGAGAACAGCCTTAATAGATGCATTTTATTCAGTAGTTCTCTTGAGTTTCCGAAGGAATATTCTGAACATTTGTTTTCCAGCTATTATTGTTTCCAAAAGTTCTTTGAAGGTAATATTGTGTTGTTGGTATATCTTAAGTATATTCCAAAGGTGATTTCTTTGGGAGGTATATTTATTACAATTTAAGAGGATATGATCCAAATCATTGATATGGGCGGCGGTTGCAAAGCGACAGCGTTGATTCGAACCCTGGACCAGAGGGCTCCAAGAAAAGTTGATCGCTTGTTTCCATGTCCTAACCAACTAGGCTAAAAAGCCGTCTAATCAGGCTAGTTATTTAGGCATTTTAACCTCTGGCGCTGCTGTAGAAGGGAGTCGCTACACACTCCCTCTCCAGTATCATCGCAGCGTGATGATGCGGAATGGAGATAAACGGTGGTGTTTTGTACAGAAGTTATTTTTTTCCCCCCAGCCATTACTGCAATTGATATGCAACCCCCCCTGTTGAATGACTACTACTAAAATTAGATGGCAATCAAGCGCCAGCGTGATTGCCGCTTCTGCTCAGTGTATCATATGGTAAAAGTTTAACAAGAACAATTAGAGATTTCCCTATAGAATTGAATTTTGTTTGGGACTGTTTCCACTTTTTTTTTTTGAATCATCAATTGTCTCTTGTTGAGTGGCGGGTCTCGTCGACACGTGCTCCAGAGCTGGAATATCACTATTTGTGATTTGTATGTGTTTGTCTTAGTTAGATATACAGGGGCAAGCGTTTTTTTCTTCTTCGGGGCCATATGCAATCAGTAGGTATAGACTATGCTGCCCCATCTAGTGATCATATCCGGAGTCACCACTACGGCGGTCGAGAAGCGGCAGCGTTGATTCGAACCCTGGACCAGTGGGTTCGAAGAAAAGTTGATCGCTTGTTTCCACGCCATAACCAACTAGGCTAAAAAGACGTCTAATCAGGCCAATTAGTTAAGCATTTTAGCCTCTGGCGCTACTGTAGAAGGGAGTCGCTACAATATGGTTACATGAACTACATGTTGCATTATCCTGTAGATTGAATTTGTGTAAAAGCCCTGGAGTTATCATTTTGCAATCAATTCGAGTAATTAGGATTTCCTCTCTTCTGCTTTTTGTCCACTTGGATATTTTATCTACAGTCGGAATATTTCTCAAATCTTTGAAATATTTACTTGAATAAAAATTTCCTTTGGTTTTAGTCATTCTTTTTCTGTAGATGTTACTATATGGATATCTTCTGGAGCAATCCTGTCAATGTAAATGTTGGATTCCAAGTCGATGTAACTGATTTTTCGAGTTGGTGCGTCTGATCATTCCAATTAATTTTCAAGAGTCCCGGAGTGCAATGTAGAAACATTTCGATTAGAAATTGCGATAGGATGAAAATTTTGCTTTCTATTCTCTGAATATCTTTTGGAGATTTTATATTGTAATTTTTCAGTGCAGCTAGAACAGAGTGACTATCTGATAAAATAAATAATTTTTTGTTTAATTCCGTGAGGTTATCTAAAGCTTGGCATATGGCCAGAGTTCTGCTGTAAAAATAGTTTTGATGGGATTTAAATCGTAAGCAAAGGTGGAATTTTTCGTTATGCCTGCAATAGAAGTCATGTTATGGTTTTTTGAAGCATCCGTAGCTATTATGAAATAATCCTGGTAGTTATTGCTCACTGTTTCTTCGAATAATCTTCTAATAACAAAAATGGGAAGGTTTTTACTCTGATATTCAAATTGATCGGTGTAAATTTCACAAGGAAGTTCTGTGAAATACAGTAATCTAGGGATAGATATTATTTGCTGCCCATTAATATACGACGTATGAAAAATATTTGAGATATTATTTTTGTCTTCCAGAATTTTTAAATCTATAGTACCAGGGCTATTGAGATGCAGAAGAGAAAATTCACCATTCGAAATTTGGGAAATAAAAAATTTATTCGCTAATCTTCTGATTTTCTCCGACAGAATTTTCTGATCATCTATTTGTAGAAGAAAAATATTTGGAGTCCATTGTGTGATAAATCCAATGCGATTCTGAGTGCTGTGGCTTGAATAGTATTAACAGGTTTGAACTGATTATCTGAAATTTTGTTAATGATATAACATGTATAATAAAAGGTGCTGCAAATAATATTACTAATTAATTTGATCAAGTCTTTTGCTCTTGAACCGAAGTGCTTATATGCTATTCCTTTAAGGCCATTGATCTTTTTAAAAGCTTTGTTTTTCATTTGTTTCATTGTTGTGATATTTTGATTCTGCTTGGAAAAATATACTCCAAGATATTTAATGGAAGTTTGCCAAGTGAGAGGGAATCCTGCTAACATAATAATAGGAAACGATTTTATTCTTTTATTAGATAATTCTGCTATTGTACTTTTATTAGGACTTAGGTCAGTTTCCAATAATTGCACCATTGAGTTAATCTTTCTAAGGTATTTTGCAATTTTCTTCTGATTATATCCAGGGGCTGATGAGAACAATAAATAAAAATATCGTCTGCATAAATTGAGCTTTCTACTCTTATTTCTAAAGTTTCGAAGAGATCATGCATATAAATAGTAAATAATATGGCTAGAGGACACTGCCCTGGGAGACTTCTTTTAGAATATATTTTTTTGGTGAAAGACTGCCCCTCCATCAAATCTGTAGAGATCGTAAAGTTAGAAATTTGTGGATCCATAAAGCTATTTTCCCAATAATTCCAATTTGAAGTCATTTGTATAAGACACCATCCATGTAAACTGAATCATAAGCTCTCTTTATATCCAATCTAATTCCCACAATTTTTTTTTCTCGTTTGGCATCTGCGATAGCTTTATGAATCAGGTATGTGGCTGTTCTACTATCTCTAAATGGTACAAATCTGTAATGATGAGAGTGTAGTTTTCGTTCTATTGTCAGAAAGTAAGATATGTGGCCAGTCAAGATTCTTTCAAATGTTTTAGAAAATACGGAAGTTAAAGTTATTGGTCTGTAGGATGAAATTTTAGTTTTGTCTTTGCCCGGTTTCGGAATTGGGAGAATAATTGCATGTTTCCATGACTGAGGTACAATGGAATTTTGAAATAAATGCTGAAAATAATTTAAAACAACAATTCGTTGATTATTGTTCAAGCTCTTTAGTAAAGTTGCGTTAATCTGATTTGCTCCTGGGGTAGTACTTTTAGCATATTTTATGGCTCTTTTTAATTCAGAAATATAGAGAGGTTTATTAAAAAGGTCATTTTCTTTATTGAGGAAGTTCAGGAAGAGTAGTTCGTGAGAACTGTTATTGGATGCAAAATAGTTTGCAAAAAAGATTCGCTTGTTTCTCAGGTTGAGTTACATATTTATTATGATTCTGGAGGAGGTTTAACGTTGATTCTGCATTCTTGTTAGTTGTAAGTTTTTTGAGCAAACTATTGAAGATCTTAGAATTAGACATTTTATTACATATTTCATCCCAGTACTTTGCTTTCTCTTGTTTAATATAGAATCTCAGTGTGCTCGAATATTGTTTATATTTAATCCACAGTTGTAGTGAAGTGTTGTTTATGGCCTTTTTACGGAAAACATTTTTGAGCTCGTATAAATTATTGCAGGTGCTGTTCCACCGTGGAGGGAATGGTCTATTAGATATTCGGATTTCTTTTGTGTTATTTCGGATTATTTCTGAGATTGTATCAGTCAAGCAATCTATTTTGTTTTTTGGATTTTCTAATGATGATTGTACTTGTTTCATCGTTAATTGCCAGTCTTTTTTCTTAGAGATTCGTTTATTCTGACGTTGTAAAGATAGTTCCGTGATAATGGGATAGTGATCACTATCGTAAGATCATTCCAATACATAAGTATTAGCGATGCCGAATAGGTTTGCCGCGCAGAGAAATCAATGACAGAAGCTGCGCTTGTATTTGTTCTGTGAGTAGGGGTAGTTGTGTTGAGAAGGATAAAATTGGAGTCGGTTAACAATTTTACAAAATCATTACTTTGAGGCGAAATATGGTTTGAACCTCACATCGGGTGATGGAGGTTAATGTCTCCAAAAAACAAGATTGGATCTTTTAAGAATTCCAAGTAAGATTGTATGAATGAAATATTAAGTCCCCGTGGAGTATATAAATGTATTATATGAAAATAACTATTATTAATATATATTTGAACAATTAGCATTTCTATGTCAGGAGTCTGTATTATTGAAGTAGGGGTTTGACGATCAGAAATATTTACTGGCACTTCTATCAGGAGTCCTCCTCCTGGTCTGTCGAGTCTCTCTCTTGAAAGTTATTTTTCTGGGAATGGGAAATTTATCGCCAGGTTTCAAAAATGTTTCCTGAAAGATCAAAACGTCTGTCTTGCTGAAGGGAGGGATATGGAACCAGATTAATTTGTTTTTAACACTTCTACAATTCCATTGCAGAAAAAACATGAATGAAGGAAGAAAAAAAAAAAAAAAAAAAAAGGGCTAAATTTATAATTCTGTTTTCCCCTGGAGGTAGAGAAGAAAAACAGTTTTTTTTTTAAATCGTAGAGAATTTGTTCACGTATGAAATCAAATATAAAAAAACTTTTATAAAAACAGATAATCCTATATCAATCTCATTAGGTGTATTATTTGTGTTATTAGATGCTCCAGGTATGAGGACACAAAAGTTTTGAAGCATTTTGCTAGTAGATTTTTTCCGACTGGGGGACGCAGATTTTTCCCGGTTTCAAAAATATTGTAAATGTGTACAAACATTGTCTCCATCATTTTTTGAACGTTTTCCATACTCACTATTATTTGTTTTTCTAATGCGGTTTGAAAAGTTGTTACGAAATTTTCAAATTTTTTCTCTAATTCTTGCTTATTTGGACCTGTTGGATTTGCTTTTAAAGTTGCAGAATAGTTATTAAATGTTTTTTCTTGGTACCTTGGTCTTGCCTCTCCTAAGGTTAAATGGTGTGTGCATTTATATTGCATGATCTGTTTTTCTTTAAGAAATGTTGGACATAGAGGGGAATTGGCGGGATGGTCTCGTTTGTAGTTAATGCATATTACAGATGTGGTGCACGAGCCAGTGTGGATTATACCGCAATTGACACAGATTATAGGGTTTTGACAGAATCGAGACATGTGGTAGAAACTGAAACATCTATTGCATTCTCTTGGTTTTTCTATGAAAATTTGGATGCGGTGATTAATGAACCAGAGTTTAATATTTTCGGGTATAACAAGGATAGTGATAATTACCAGGGAGACCTCCTGGTCAGAGACATCTTAAGGCATGGGCTAACCGGGACCAGGGCCTCGTCTCTTTCTCTACTCGGCCTCAATAAGAACACGATCAGAATAATTTTAATCGCCAAATGTTATTCCAGGACATGACTTGTTGAGGACAGTTACTTCTATATTAAATATTTCTATTTATAATGTTTGCTGAGAACCAGGGAAAATATTAGTTTTATTTCTAAAGCGAGATATATTCAATTTATTGATTAACAGATCCTCCTTCCAGCGACCTTTTATTTATTTGTATACATGAATGAAGAATCGCTCATGAATGGACAAGAGATAACACATTAGTCCCCAACAGAAGTGACACAAACACATTTCCTATTTTATAATAGACATCAGGGATAATAAAAAGAGGGTTGAAATGACCCCGAAGGAAATCACACTTTTTCGAAGAAACTAGTGCCTTACAGTTCTAAATCGGAAATTTCTTCCTTTAAATTGAATTTCTTTGAAACAGCAAAAGGTAATTATGTTTTTATTTTTTAATTGTATTTCTTTGAGATTTATGATAATATGCAAATATTTATATCGTATTAAAAAAGTAAAATATGTTATTTTATTTGCATTTTATAGAGAGAGTTATAAAAATAATATCCAGTTTTAAAAAAAATTCCGCTTTTTTTTGTTGAATGCACCGTAATCTTCCAAAAGAATTTTCGATGTGTATTGTAATTCAGAGAAATATTTTTACTTGCTTCTAGTTTGGAAACGTTATTTACTCGTTTAAAAATTCAAATGACTGTCCTTTTTTATTATTATTGAAACCGAAATAAAAAAGACCATTTATTAAACGAATATATTACAATACTACACATTGCAGTAATGTAATATAAATGTAGAAAAATAATCATGTAACAGGAATCCTAGAGTACGATTTGATAATTAGATAAATAAATGCCTGCACAATATGTTACTTTGATATTTTAAGAGTATGAATCAAAAATGGAGAAATTAGCATATAAGACCTCATTAAAATTTTTCTATTTGCGCGTGTATGTTTAATCAGATTTTTCTGCAGAAAATTGAAATTTATTATATATATACTTTAATTTTAATTCTTATGCTTTAAAACTTATAATGTGTTTATACTTTAAAACTTATAATGTATTTATACTTTATCACCTATTAATACCCTATTACTTGCTAATACTTTATCACATATTTGTATAAAATACTTTTAATGAAAATTACTTACATAAATATAATTCTCCTAATTAATCATTTATATAATAATATTCTATATTTTTTTGAATCTATGATTTCCTTTATATCGTAATTCTTTCTTTCGTCTGATAAGCACAATAACAAGGATATATATATATATATATATATAAGTAGGATTTTCTAGCTAACTATCAAAAAATTATTTGTATTTTTCAATGTACTGTAAAACCAGTTCCTCAGTTACTCGATAGATGGCACCACAAATCAGCGTCATGTGATAGCTCATGCAGCGCCACCTATTCCCGAATAAAACTAAGCGCCATTTCGTTCTCACTCTTTTCCCTTCACTTTCCGCTGCTCTTCTCCGCATTACCCGCGCCGGAGTGTGTTCCCATGCCCATCGCCGATATGGGATAAAGATTAATTAGACAGCCATCTAATCGTCTTGGAAGAACTGTTTATTCCTAATAGAGATTACCTGTAAATAGTTCAATGTGTAAATATCTTCATATCTCCAAATATTAAACGAAGTAAAACAAGTTGAGCCTCATCATTGAATTCCTACGAAATCACCATAGAATACGGTAATGGAATTACTTCCCTAGATAACCAGCCATTTGCATAAGAGTGTCAGTGTAGATTCGGGATGTACAATCTCATTATCCCCCGTTCTATATATATATTGTATAGAGAAGAGATTCCAAGGATTATGTAAGACAGTACAATTTGGAAACCTAAAAACCTTTCACCGATTTTTTTTCCTGTGCATGTCATTTCCATTAATATAGCATACTCGGTATTTTCTTAGATATTTTACATTCGTAATTTAAAAAATAAATAAATATTTAAGAATTCTAATAATTGACTGCATGTGATAAAACTAATATTGATTTAAATTAGTATATAGTACATATGTATATGTGTATTATAACGATAATTTGAAGAATAATATTTTGTACATTAATAATAATAATGAAATAATCATAATATGAAAATAGGAGAATTGTATACAAGAAATAATAACTTAATTGAAGCTTTATTCTTTCTATCCACGAAAGAGTAAAAAGATATTATTTAAAAAATTCTATCTTATCTCCTTCAGAATTCTTGGAGGATAACATGCAATTTTTTAAAAAAAAACCAGTGTGAGGACGGTTTTTTTAACCCCCCACTCGAACAGAAAAAAAAAAAAAAAAAAAAACCAAAACGCGAAATCTACTGTCATATTTGTGACATAGTTCGTGAGATATGGCATAATGATTTTTAGAACAGTGTATTTATTTATTTATTCTTAGTTGCAAAATAACAATTTTTCCCGAATAACTCCTCCCCGGAATGTGTGAAAAAAAAATCTCTCAGTTGATTTTAGGATATTAATAAAAGGAGAGCCATCCTTTACTAAATTAATCATAATTTTTCTGTATATTATCTTGTACCGGTTTAAAAGTGTATTCTAAGCTATAACTTGTCATTTATTTTTAATTTTACTGATCATTTTATTTTAAAGCTTCACTCATGCGGAAAATGGGTACTCCAGTAAGTTTCGATATAAAACATTTAAGGCTCCCATCGACATGACACCAAGAAATCCCGAGTGTAATGTTAATCCTATAGAGTTTTGAACTTTTCTATTTACATGTAGGGTATTGCTTTTCTGCAGAGTATTTGACGGATGTTGTGGTTTCATTTTTGGAAAATAACAACATTTCCCTC